>ANSM01001554.1:0-36849 GCA_000347735.1 Cercospora canescens BHU | reverse complement strand
CTCGACACAGGTTCCGCCGTCGCATCGGGCCAAAACCAGAACCCCGACCCCGCCTGTCTCACATATCTCAACTCCGCCCCCGACGGGAGAGACGTCCAATGCAAGTCACACTGGTCGCATCGGGGGTTTCGCTACGGCGATGAGCTCCGAAGAGCTCGAAGCAGCGACGCCAGAGGAATTGAAGGGGAAGGTGGTGGAGCTCCAAGCCGCGCTGCAGGAAGCAAAGATGTCGGCAGCGCACCACAAGCTGCAATACCAGATGCTGGCACAGTCTAGTGCAGCGGCTCTCGAGCGCATGTCGGTGGAGGCGCGCATGGCGCAGTCCGAGAACGAAGTGATTCATTCTGCCGACCAGGCACGAATCGCCGCGACGCCCACCGCCGAAGAGGGCATCATGCCCATCCAAAAGGACCTCTACCAGGACATGTGTCGCCAGATCCAGCTGCTACGGGACGCCAACCACAACTTGGAAGGCGAGACGCAACAGCAACAGAAAATCATTCTGCAGCAGGAGCATGAAATCGCCAGCTTGTCCGACAAGGTGGCTCTGATGGCCGAGCGCATTCGAGCCAATCGAGAGTCGTTGCAAAAATATCGCAGGCCACAGCTGTCATCGCGACCGGATCAGACACCGCGGTCCGTCTATGCCACCCCGCAGCGAGGCGGACATCTGCATCGCGCCCACCAGCAGTCACAGCCATTTGCCGCGCTGCTGCAAGCATCCGAGATGGCGAGCCAAGAGTCTGCGCGAGCGGGCACGAAGTCCCATCATCGCAACGCACAGAGCATGTCGAGCCTGCCAAATACTCCTCAACGCAACCAGGGCATGCGCGCTCAGCCCCCGTTTCAGACGCCACAGGCTCATCGTCAAGCATTGCAAGTTCCTGCGACAGCACCTCAGCACAGGACGAGTGCTCTGCGTACACCCGACATATACAGCCAGCCGCCGTTGCCAGTGTCGCAAGATGGGCCACATTCTGACGGCACTGTGTCGGCTTCGGAGGACGGAGCCAATGACAGTGAGGCGGAGACTGATATCATCGAGAATGACGAAGTTCCAGAATCGCAAGCATCACTGACGGCTTCACAAATGCTGCGGACCAGTCGAGAAGACATGGACGAGAAGCGCGAAAGCTTCAAGGGGCGGGGCATGTTGGACTCGGGGAGCAATCTCAGGCAGACGAAGCTCTTCGGCGCTGTCCGGAAGTCGAACGTTGAGCGAACTGAAGACGGGCCTCCCTCGAAACGGGCACGAACCTCACCTGGGATTGGGCTTGGCATTTCCACTGCGAGGAATTAGAGCACTGCCGTTGCCAGGTCGACCGTTAAAGGGAATTGGGAGATGGTGAGCTTGAGAATGTCGGCCCTCCGACTCGCTCCGTCAATTTCATGATACAATTGCTTTGCAATATGGCTCAAAAGCGCGATACGGTAAGTGGTAGGTGGACTGGAATGAGTGAAATAGATGATACCCCAAATGGAAGCCGCCGAAGGCCTTGATGCACGAGAACTTCACTTTCACTTTGATCGTTCAACGGAGGTGGGTCCCACACCAGGCTGCTATTGTCGATCCCGCCAAACCTCACTTCACAATGTGAATGAAACCGAGCCTGTCCCAAGAATTTGGTCCTCCCCTCTTCTCTCACATCACCGGGAGCACACGTACAAGACCATGGCGAGAACAGTGTCAGGCAAGCGCACGGCTTGCAACAGCTTTGAGCAACAGCGCACAGCAAAGCGATTCAATGTCAGCATTATCCCATACCATTGGCTGGACCCCCTCACTGACATCTGTAGGACTCATGTCACTACAAGGACAATACGGACCGCAATGAGCAAGATTGCCGTGACGACAAGCAGTCCACCAATGCCGGACCAGACTGGAATACATTATCTTGGGGCAATCTCAGTTCCAAGAACCCACCACCTCAAAGTTTGTACCATGCCAGCTCACCACAGGCGGCTGCTACAAAGCAGCCCAAGGGCCCCAGTCATACTATGATTACGCGCGGCATCACCAAGTCGATGACGAAGAATGCTCTTTTCAAGACCGGAGAACTCCTGGAGAACATCATTGTCAATTTGCCAGCGCATTCCCTTATCACTCTTCGCCGGGTGAACAAGACCTGGAACCACATCATCCTCTCACTGCCATCCACGCGCCGTGCAATCTTCTTGGATGCAGAAGCCGTCACAAAATTTTGGGTCTACGATCGCCGACACGACATCTTACAACCGTATGTGTCGTCCATGATGAAGGTCTACGGCACCGCTTGGCGCGACAGGCAAAGCTATTGTCGCCCAACGGAACTCAACCCACTACTCTTCGCGCGGGACAAAGACTCGGAGACTCGGCAAGGCAAAGTCGCCGATCTTCATGACCGTGCCCGCACCTGTGAGAGCATCCGCCTCATTGCACGTCCGGACCTGAGCAGACCTCTGGGCTCATCCATCTGTCATAACATGTTTGTCACCCAACCTCCGGTGAGCACGGTGGAATTCGTCTTCTATTACCACGACCGCAATTGCCGACGCCAACAGATGTATGCTCCTGTCCAAGTCAAGCGCCTTCGCGTCCATGAGAGCAGCGGCGTCCGGTTCCGGCATCTCTTGCAGGCTTTTCTCGCGGCAGCCAGCGCAGGTCTGCGGCCTACAGGGTGTGGGCTTCCAGACTTTGCCGTGCGGGTCCAAGGAAGTCCAGCGACGAAGAAGCTGGCGGCAGTGTGGATGTTGGGCGCGATTTTCGTCAGTGACGATGAGGTGAAGCAAGTGGAGGCAATGAGGAAGAATTGGGTAGTGCGAGGTGAGGAAGACGTGCACTCAGAAGAGCGGGTACAGCTTTCGCCCCAGGCGAAGCAGCAAGTCGCGGCCAACAATGGACGAGAGATCGACTTTCGCCCAACTGCCAATGACTTTGTGGATAAGCCGTTCAAGGTTCGTGGGGATGAGGAGAAGGGCTATGGTGGGTTCGGACGAAAGCAGCACTTTGGTTCGAAATGATGGCGACAGCTGAGTTGCTTGACTCGGCGGGTGCTCATTTGTCGGCGCAACAGATGAGGTGTACGAGACGAGACGAGAAGCGAGATATTCTTGGCACGACATTGACGACTGACGGAGGCGGCACCGATGAGGCCTTGATGGTCACCGGCGCATTGCTCTCTGCTGATGGCGACATGACTGCATGATTCTTGGACGAAGGAATGAAGACAATGCAAATGACGACCAGATGGATGGATGAGCATGAGTATGCAACGAACAGGTGATGCTTTGGACTTTTCTCATGTGCGCTGTTACACGTCGCGTGTCCAGGGAGGTACCCATCTACGTGCGGGAGATGTATCGTCACGTTCAGATGTCGCGTGCATGTTCGCTGTGGTGGAGCGATCCCGAGGAAGCCATGTGCGACTGCTGTGTGACCCCCCTCTGGACATGTCGTTTGGAGCATCCACTCGCTTCGTCGTGTATCGTGTTTCTTACTACTGCTTCCCAGCAGAGCGTGCGACAATTTCGACATGCTGGATGGCCACATGCGTCTTCTCCCACGACGTCTGCGGGGAAATGCCAGGTCCCGTCTCGTCTGATGGAACGCACGACGGGAGAGGACACCATCCATCACAGCTCCATGCGTCACGCGTCACGCGTCACGCGTCGAAGTCGCGAGTGGGAAGAGAATCGCGGGATCTGCAGACATCCGGCGGTCAACCTTCGGCAAGCACACCCTGGAAGGGCCGTGCTGGGGGAGATTGAACGTTGCCGCTCAATTGCCTGTTCCTGACGCGCTTCCGGTCATGGTGCACTCTCCAAATCCGCCCTACTCCTCTCCCACCGCACGCCCGGAGCGGGTCATGAGGATCGTCTGCGCTATGCAGTGTCTTGCAGAAGTACCCCACGACGAATTGCCAAACGCGATGCTGTGCCTCCAATAACATGCGCCCGTTTTGCCTTTCCTGGACCCGGCACAGGCATCATGGCAGGGTGCTGCATCTCACTGCCAGGATAGGTAGGGCACCATGGCACGCGCCTGCCCCCGACAGTTGATAACGGTCTGGAGGCACACGGGACTGAGCTTGTGGAGACGACATCGAATTCTACCGCATTGCCGCCTTTCATATCCTCCTCTCGCACGCTTTCCCTTCACCTGCATTCTCTCTTCCATCGCCTTTCTCCGTGCAGCATTGCCTGCCCTCCTTCTTCCCCTTCATTTTCTTCGCCATCCTTTCCCCACATTTCACAATGCGCTATTCTTCATCGATCTTGGCCATTTCTGCCGCCGCCCACCTCACTACCGCTCTACCACAATATGGAGGAGAACCGAGGGACGAATCCCAGCAGAGAGCAAATGCTGTGAAAGAGGCCTTCGAATTCAGCTGGCAGGGTTATTCTGAGTGGGCCGCACCGCCCGAAATGCGTCCACCGTTGAGCTAACGTCTGACCAGATATGCTTTTCCAAATGACGAGCTCCTTCCAGTCACCAATGGTTTCAGTAATTCGAGGAACGGATGGGGCGCTTCTGCAGCAGACGCTCTTTCGACCGCTCTGGTCATGGGAGAGAAGGAGATTGTGAACCAGATTTTAGATTATGTGCCTGCTATTGATTGGAGTGTGAGCGCCGACGATGAGGTGGTGTCACTTTTCGAGACGACCATCCGCTACCTTGGAGGACTCCTCTCGGGATACGACTTGCTCAGCGGACCTCTGGCAGATTTGGCCGATGACAAGGACAATGTTGCATCGCTGCTGGTTCAAGCACAGAATCTTGCGAACAACCTCAGCTTCGCGTTCGACACTCCCACTGGCATCCCGTACAACAACATTTTCGTGGGAAATCGTACCAACGATGGCTCGGATACGAATGGTCTCGCGACCATTGGAACCTTGATTCTGGAGTGGCAGCGCCTTTCGGATCTCACAGGTGACTCGACATATGGCGACCTTGCTTCTCGCGCAGAGAGCTATCTATTGAACCCATCGCCTCCACAGGCTGAACCGTTTCCGGGACTCGTCGGCTCTTCCGTTGGCATCGACAATGGCTCCTTCACTGATGCTCGCGGGGCCTGGACTGGAGGAACCGATAGCTTCTACGAATATCTCATCAAGATGTACGTCTACGATACCTCTCGCTATGCTGATTACAGGGATCGCTGGATTCTGGCAGCAGACAGCAGCATCCAGTATCTTGCTTCGCACCCTTCATCCCGCCCGGATCTTACTTTCCTGGCCGACTACAACGGTCGCAGGTTGATCAACGGAAGCCAGCATCTTGCTTGCTTTGATGGTGGCAACTTTATCTTGGGTGGACTTGTGCTGAAGGAGCAGAAATACATCGACTTCGGACTTGAGCTGGTAGAGGCTTGTGAGGACACTTATAGCCAAACCCTCACCGGCATTGGTCCAGAAGTCTTCTCATGGAACACCACTACTCTGCCCGCAAACCAGACCGAATTCTACGAGCGTGCTGGATTCTGGATCGTCGCAGGGTCTTACGTCTTGCGACCTGAAGTTATTGAGAGCTTCTACTATGCTTATCGCGTGACCGGCGATCGCCGATACCAAGACTACGCATGGAATGCTTTCGTGGCCATCAACGAAACATGCCGCGTCGGATCTGGCTTCAGCAGTATCTCTGATGTGAATGCACCAGGAGGTGGCAGCTTCGATAATTTCCAGGAGAGCTTCTGGTTCGCAGAAGTTCTCAAGTACAGCTACTTGATTCACGCCCCAGATGCAGAATATCAAGTGAACCACGAGGGCAAGAACGAATATGTTTTCAACACGGAGGCGCATCCAGTCAGGGTGAGTGAAACATCTGCGCTTGACCATTTGGTGTTTCGCATGCTGACGTTGGGTCGCAGGTTGCGGGGACACCAATATAGAGACACGAGGGTTTGGGGGGGGGCAAACAGAACAAGACTATTGAATATTTATCAATCCAGCGTGAATGATTTCTTTAGTCCATCCCACAAATACTGGTGATGTTGGAGCGCCCAGCACGACTAACCCCATTTTAGGCATGCGCCAAAATGTAGGTGGCGTCTCATGTGCATACAGAACCAAGCCTAGATTCAGCCATTTGGCGTACAGAGCTGAGCAACCAATCCAGGGTATAAGATCTCGCTCAGCCTCAGACGATGCATGTTCAGCATCGGTACTGTAGTTCACTGATGGAGAGAATACGATGCAGACATTTCACTCACCACCTCCGCTACCACCTCGGCGTGTGCCTGTTGCTTCGAAGGCTATCATCAGCATAGACCGCATGGAGACAGGTGTAGTTGACGAAGCTGATTTGAGGCGAGAATCTGAGCTGCCACCTCCGCTGCCAGCTCGACCACTCATTCCTACAGTTCAATTGGCACAGGTTAGCATCGTCACTCGAGAGGTAGACAATGTCGCAGAAGAAGACACCGCCCGTTCGGAGCCGCAACCACCTACACTACCACCGCGACCAATCACAGTCACTTCGAACTACGAACCACCCAGCATCGAAGAACTGGATGAAGACCTCGAAGTCTCCTCGACCGTGACTCCCTTGGTTGACGAAGAAGACACCGCCGCCCACCAAGCCCTCTACACCTCCCTGCCCATCAAAGCGGACTCCCAAATTCGTGTCCTCGAAATTCAACCCGGCGCTCTCAACTCACCCATAATCTGCAACCTCATCGTCCAAGACATCGACCTCACTACCCCCCGTCGTCCGCCACCAACCATCCACGGCGACATGATCGGCGACATGTTCAGCTCCAAAGGCGTCATCGACTACTTCCGCCGCAACAACAACAAAGACGAGATCATTCGAGATTTGCGGACCTGGATGCCAAAAGCCTATCGTGACCGTCACAATGAGAAAATCGTCGCTGCTCACGCCGCCGAGTCCGCGTTGCCTGCGTTCAACGCGCTATCGTATACCTGGGGCAGTTGGGATGATGCGACAAGTATCACGATTGTGAGTTCGAAGAGTGGAGCGGAGGTGGAGTTCCCGGTGACGAGGAATTTGTTCTGCGCGCTGAGGAGGATTCGCAGGGAGGAAGAGCTGGTGATTCCACTGTGGGTGGATCAGATTTGTATTAATCAGCGTGATGAGGAAGAGAAGGGGTGGCAGGTGAGGGCGATGGGGAATATTTACAGTCTGGCGTGGGACGTGTTTATTTGGTTTGGAGATTTGGATGACGAGGATATGGAGCCTTTGTAAGTTCTGCCCCATCTGCCTTGGTGAAAGGACGGCGTGACTTCTGCTGACCATCCTTGTTGTCCGTAGGCAAGACAGGGGCCACGAAGGTCGACGACAGATCGCCGAACGATTGTCCAAGGTCATGGAAAACGCGCAAGCCACTTGGTGGACTCGGACGTGGTGTATTCAAGAGTTCATGATGGCACGTCAGGATCCCCTGGCGCTTTTCGCGGACTGTCAAATGCGCTGGACCGAAATGTCCAAAATCGGCAAACGAGTCAAAGACGATCGCGAGCTTCGCGCGCTGAAGAAGACAATCCTGAGAACGGACCCTGCGCAAACTACCGGCGCAACCGATCCCGAGAATGACCCTGTCGAGCTTGTCGGTGCACCGTTCTTTAGCTTCCAGCGGATCAAATACATGTCGACCGGCGTGCGCACGCTGGCTTCTATGGGCTGGGCGTATTCTCAGACTGAAGCGACAGACCCCAGAGATAAGGTGTACAGCATACTGGGGCTGATTGACCCGGCTGAGAGTGCTCTCATTGAGGTTGATTACAAGAAACCGGTGACGTGGGTATACGCGGAGGCAACGTACGCTTCCATCGTAGCAAGCGGCGACATTCACATTTTGGGTCTGGTGAAGGGAGACCGATCGGACTTGGTGCTGCCGTCTTGGTGTGTGGACTTTAGTTATGCCGGAAAAGCAATCGAGCAGAGTTGGATCAACACGGGTGATTTTAGTCAGTACCTCTTCACTCCAGTTGATCCTTCGAAGCAGGCGGAGAACACAGATGCCAAGGGAGGACGCAATAATGTCTTACCTTGGACGAATCGATTCCAATGTGCGACTGCCAAGGCTAGCTTGAGTGTCAGAAGACAGTTACTGGTCATCAGAGGTCTGGAGTTTGACGTCGTGGTGAAGACAATACACAAGAGGACGAGAAAGGTATACTGGGATAACATGAAAACGGGTGCTAAAGATCTGTTGAAGGCGCCTCTGGGGTTGTTCTCTGACGGGCCAATCATGTTGACCAAAAACGAGCAGGCAGTCTTCCAATCGGTGCTGAACCTGGTGGAAGGAGCCGGGAATCCTTTTGAGAAGCTGCTTCGACACTCCAGAGAAACAGGGGGGTATACCTCTACGCCCAAATTAGAAAGCGACTGCGAGTCGACGACAAGCGACGATGAGGAAAAGACCTCGATGTTTTCTTTCCGCCTCTTCGATGTCTGGAGCCGCCGCTTCCTGCGGGGACACGTCTCTGGCCTCACAAAAGTCGCCTGGAGACAGTATGGCCTGTGGAAGCTCTACTTTCGACATCTCTGCCACGGCGATACATTCTTGCTCACAAGCAGTGGATTTATCGGCCTTGGTCACAGTGAATGCCAAGCTGGAGATCTCGTGGTCCTCCCATATGGCAGTCGGCATCCTGTTCTTTTGCGGCCGGACGCTGAGAGGAGCAGGCACAAATTCTTGGGCTTCTGTTACATTAACGGAGTTATGAACGATGAGTTGAGGAAGATGACGCCGGATCTGGTTCTCCGCGAAAAGGAATTCGTGTTGAGATGAGGGGCATCTCGGCCATGGGCCTGGCGCCAAAATGCTCGACCTCTCTGTGTCGTATCCTGTGCATCCATTGTTCAGCCCGGCCAATGCTCTATTCATACTGATCGCAAAAGGAGTCCTTTTCCATGGACTTCACAAGACACACGTCCATGCCTCGGTCTGTTTGCAGCTGGTTCGAAAGTCGATTGGCATCGCGCTTCCGCGTTGCAGCATCGATTCATCGACTTGACTTGCCTTTACGCAGTTACAATGTGTTTTGCGTCGAGAAGAAAGAGCTCCAGGGTGTAGCGATGAATGCCGTATCAATGTGAGAAGATCAGCAACGCTGCAAGGGATGATACTCGGCATGCGCTGTCCACATTACAGCATGCCGGAAGCACGATTGGTTATCAATTGCTCTAGATGGGTGATCTCACTCACCCGCAGAAAGCTTATTTATTAGTCGCGGATCCCATCGAATCTGCGAGTGACGATCAAGGATGCGTCCGAACCATTGAGCAAATCAGCGGCGACCTACTCTGGACTCTGGAGAAAATTCACCGCGGACCTGCTGGAATGTGATGCACTGTACTCGTAACGTGGAAACGCCAGCGCACTTGGCAGCAAGCGAACGATGCATTAGCGCTATAAGCAAGTCCTCCGCTGCATTTACTCAGTCAGGTGAATAGACTTTAGTCGCTCCGGCCGACTACGGAATGCGCAACCTGCTCCAAAATTGGCATGGGAGAGACTTTATATACAAGATGCTGCGCTGTTGTGCTTGCAAGGTCAGAGAGAGGTCCACACTCCTGCATCACTCGCAATGCGTCCCCTTACTTTGGCAGCAGCCATTGTGGCCTCGTTGAGCAGCTTGGTACCAGGCGCAGCAGCCCAGTGTCTCAATGAGGTTGCGCAGTATCATCCGAACCTGCGGACTATGGGCTCGAACACCACATGGGCCATCATTCCTATCCCAAAGGCTGCCGCTCAGGCTGCCGTTGACGCATCCTTTCCAGGCAGAGGGCTCACAATGTTAGATGTGCCGAATGATCCTTCACTATTTCCAGAGGGCTTTCCTGCTGGGTTCCAGCCCGTCCTGGTCAATTCTGGACTCACCGACGACATCAGGCTGTCCGCCCTACAGATCGACGGAGGCCTGATGCAAGGTCAGATTTATGTGACCTACGTGGGCCAACGTGGAAGCTCTACGCCCCTCGCAGCTGCGACGAAGGGATATAGTAAGTTGAATGATTCATGAGCTTGATGTTCAGAGCGCTGATAATGCCATAGTCGCCGGCCAGGACGGACCTCTTCCCAACGGTCTTGTGCCAGCCGTCGCATCACCTCTGCTGTTCGGTGGCAACCCGCTCCGTTTGGGACAATTCCAGCCAAAAGGAAATGCTTACCAGCAAAACGGAAACGACACTTTCGGCGCCAGAGTCGCCTGGGCCGTTGTGCCAAATCCTGTGTCCGGCCCAGGCGTCTATCCCAATGCCTTTGATATGATTTTCAGAACCGCCTCATCTTCACGCTACACTGAGAGGGCTTTCAAATCCCTCATCAATCAACCTATCATCTTGCCTAGCGGCAAGTGCCAACGCAACACATACTACTTCGGAAACGCCACCGCGGAGCCGGTCTTCAGAAATGGCAATGTCACCTTGGGTCCAGGAGCCAGTGGGATCAGCCCGTTGAGCAGTGATCTTCAAAAGGCGAGTCCAGACGGCTCGGGATTTTATGGCGATGTCGATGGCTACTCGGCATGTGCACAGAACGTCGGTTTCGATCCAGAGGACTGCGAGCAAGCTGCCCAAACAGTCGACCCCGTTGCATTACAGTAGCAGACTTCAAACGTTCGGCGACATTGATTTACTTCATTTGGGATGAACATAGATACGAAACGCACATAATGATATTACGTGGGACTACTATTGTATTGCTGTGAGATCACAGTGCTCTAGTTTCGTGATGGTCCCAAGTATTTTGCTGCAATCTTGACAAAGCTGTGCTAACGTGGACTGAGTCTTAGGCAATACTTGCAATTCTCCATTCTTGCATTTGCATTTCACTGCTTTATCCAGTACGCTGGGATAATTCTGTATCTTAAGTCAGACGATGCTCGATAACTTGTCACGATTCATTTCTATGTCTGAGACGTTTCGACCGCGAGGAAACCACGGCATCGAGCTCTCGAAGCCATATCCTTCATACTGCCCCTTGTGAAAAGGGAAAGCGGATGCACTTCCACGTGTAGAGAGCACAGCCGGCTAAATGCGATCGCTGTGCCAAAGGTGGATCGCTGTCGGAAGCTTACAAGCCACATGACGACTATACGCGATGGATCATTTGAGGTCCTGGCGCGATAGAGAAGGGTGACGAGGCTCGCGAAGGTTTACGGACAGGACAATTGATAGACTGCGGGCAAGGGCGATATCACGGGCGGCCACGATCCCTCTCTCGAAGCACAAATGCGAATACCAGGGCACACCTAGACCGGGAGTAACTAGAGTTCGGAGGATTTCTGCTAGGGCACTAGAAAGAGGTGTTTTGATTTGTCCTCCACGTCGGATTAGCGCTTTACACTATCTACAAATCTCTTCTATACTACTCTTAGTCTGAGACGTTCCTCTAGATTACCTATAATCTACTCGAAGGACGGAACTCGTACTATACTGATTTGAAGCTATGTCCGTGCTCGCATATATTATTGCTTTCCTTACGGCTCTATCCGATGCACAAGATTGCTCGGGACTATATGCCGCCTATCAGTGCTTATACAAAAATGGAACCCATTGCTGTGTATGTTACTATACTTCGCTAGCGGCTCTACACCTATACTAGAACTCTTCTAGGCCCTGCCTGCTCCATATAATCTAGAGCCAGGGTATTGTCCGTCGGAATGTGATGGTAGATACATATGTATACACGAGAGTAGCTGCTGGTGGCTGGAGGACAGACATTAAGGCGAACAGGTCATTTACCAAGAAGCATGTCCAGAATTTGGTTCAACTCAGGTATGCCGCGCTTAACTAACATTTCTCCTCCAGTGGAATTGCTTAAGAAAGCGATGGGAGACCTGTCCAAGGGTATGTCAGTTCGTCACGGAGACCGTTAGTGGGGCCAGACACAGTCGTGCGACACTTTATAATCTTCCTTTATTCGAATTATTTATTCATAGCCTATCATTTCGCTACTAGAGTGTACATTACTGCCCTGCCAGTCCATTCTGCCCTCTGTTACTCTGTAGAAAGCGACGTTGCGCCCTGCGTAATTACGAGAACTCGCACCAGCAAATCAGAACATGGCAGTATAAGCAATACAATCTGATGGCTTTACTATGGGACCGCTATTTCTCACTGAACTCCTTGATAAGGTCTACCGCTTTGTTCTCGCGCGAATCTCTAGATACACTGTTCGTTTTCAGACCCATGTGCTTGCCAGAGGCTCTGATAGCCCACTTACTTGGCTGCTCGATCGTAATGATCTTTGAAAGAATTGCAGATTGCCGCATTTGCGAGCTGTTGTGCAGAATTGTCCATTCACCTGGAATGACGCCGGCAAAGACAGGGGTCTGACACCGAGCTTGAAGGCAGAACGACCCCAGCAGCATCGACCACTGACATAACACGACATTCGAACCGCACTCGACCTAAGTATCTGGGTCCAACTGCCGGCACTGCGGTGTGCTTGTCCCAGACCCGGAGCGCTTGCTGGCGCTCTATTCCAATACGTCAAATCAACGCCAAATAGACATCTGACCAGCATCAGAAGTGGGCACTGGACTCGAAAGTATCGACAACAAGACTTCACTTTTGAAAGGCCTCGAAGTCGTCTCAAGGCTTGTAAGTAGCCGTCGCTCAAATCGTCGCCGTTCGACACTCACAACGTGTAGTATGCCCAAGACACCGGCACTTAGCGACCCTCATCAAATCTTTCGTCCAAATCTACACCAAGATGGCGAAAGTTCGCGTCGCCAAGTCATTGCCGAAAGTACACACGCGCAAGAACCAGGACTATGCTCTGTCCAAGAAGCATCCGTCATGTTTCGACTGCAACGCAGGTCGGCGTGGATTTAGCGCCACCAAAACAGGCGGCGTTTATCCCTGCGATAGGTGTATTGGGCAAGGAATCGAGACGTGCATGCCTCATCAACAGGATCCTCGCTGGCGCCCTGGGATGGGTAAAACAAAGGTCCGGAATAATGGCAATGCTGGCCAACGTTACCACAAGGTCATCAGCAAACACATCACTCGCAACGGTGCGAGCCAGGCTTCTGGCGCTTCGGCTTCTCGCAAAGCCACTCCGACAGTCAACGGCAAGCGTGGTCAGGAGAAGTCATCACTCGGTGACGTCGATTTCGTTCTGTCGAGTGCTCGCCGTCCACTCCGTGACTCCACTGCTTCCTCAGGCAAGTCTTCCAACCTGCGACGTTCTGACCGTCTCGCAGAGGCCAAAAATAAAGGAGCCAACTTTATTGCAGACGACGTAAGCGCGAGTGATGAAGACCCATCGAGCGATGCTGGTACGGTAGGGCCTCGGGGAGGTGGACATCCTTCTGATGCAGACGAAATCCACAACGTGATGGATCAAAGCACGACAGCTCGGCACGTTCCGGATACTTCTGAGCTGCCTGATGATCACTACATCGATGAGAACGGCATTGAGTACGCTGCGGATGGCATGCCAGTCAATTTTGTGTTCGAATTCGAGCCCGGCTTTCTGAGTGGCGATGAGGAGTGAATGAGCCCGAGCGCGAGTTGTGTCTTCGTACCAGCGAGTCCGAACAGAGAGTACTGATGGAAAGGTTCCAACGGGTTACGGAAATAGAAAATTGCGAAGGTTGTCGTGCCCCCTGGACCACTCGGGCATCGCAGAGACCACATAGTCAGCGCGTACTAGAGTACCATGCGAGAATCATGAAGAGCGTGTGAGTGCAAGAAACTGGAGCGAAGAAAAATTGCTGCACTTGAATTGGCCAGGAAGGTGGACTTTGGTAGTGAGACAATACTAGTGTTCGTCACCTCCCGACAGCAATTATATTCGCTCGCAGATACTTGTGTAAATCGTCCTTCTGACACGAAATTTGAAGGCTAGGTGAGTTGTGGACCAGGCAATCAAGCGTTTTTCCTACGGCTTCTGCTTTCACAATTCGAGACAGCCGACAAGAACACGAATGTCTCTCTCGAAGTTGCTCGCTAGCATTTGGAGTCTCTAGCATTGCAGCCTTGTCTGGAATCCGCATTCCGCCATGATTATCAAAGTTCTTGGATTGTCTCAGAGAAGAATATGGACGCCCAAACGAGTTTGCAATTTAATTCAGCGAGCTTATTCGTCCATAGATCGGAGTCAAGAAGAGAGCGGAAGATGGCAGTGTTCTGCATCATACAATCATTGTGGTCGATGGAACTTCTGTAACGGACATCAAAGGGCTTCTGTTGTGCTGCCATCGCCGCCCAATATGGAGTCGGCGGTGAAATTTGAAGCCGCGACCTATTCACTCGCTCGAATGCCAAGCCAAAGTCACGAGATGCGGGCCGCACTAAACACCGCCCCTAGAGCTCGACGAGAGCTAGCCACCAACACCACACGTCGAAAAAGAATAGCAGGAAGTCGGCACATCAGAATAAGAGACTCGACCCTCGGTACTTGATCGCAAGTGGTCTGTGGCAAAGGCGACAGCAGATCCAGTGCAGGTGACAGACTCCTCTTCGATTTCGGATATTGTTCAGATCGCCCTGTAGGCGCGCAAACACCATGCCTCGCAAGGCGCCTCCTCGCAAGGCCTCTGCTCCTACTGGAATTGCTTCTGCTAGCCAGCCAGAAGCTGCACCAGCCGAGGAGCAGAAGCCGAAATCAAACAGGGCGTACAATCGCGCGCACTCAAAGAAATACCCGGCCTGCTTCACGTGCTACAAGCGTCATGTGAAATGCAGCAACACGAGCGACAAAACAGGATTTCCTTGCAACGACTGCGTGGAGAAAGGCAAGACCGCCGACTGCATCGCGCACCAGGACCATCCCACGTGGATCCCAGGGGTGTCTGGTGCAACACACAAGCGCAAGCGTAAGGCTAATCAACTCGACTCGACGGCTGAGGACGACGTTGAGCAATACAGCAACCAAAAGCCGAAGAAGAAGCGTTCGAAGAAGAGCGCAGCCGACACAGGGAAGTTGGTCACGGCAGATGTTCAGAAGCCAGATACGAACAAGTCGCGCAAGCGCAAGGCCGATCCACTCGAACTTAAGGAGGTCGCAAAAGTCCACAAGCGCGATAATCAGGAGCCAAAGAAGAAGGGCGAGGGAAAGAACAAGACCACGAAGAAGTTGTTCGCAACAGATTCTTTGGTACCGGATGCTCGCACGCTGCGCCGCTCCCTCCGCAACAAGGCGATGCGCGTTGCCAATGCCAATGAGCTCAACGAGGACCAGATTGGAGGCAGACACATGGAAGATAGTGTTTCGGCAGTCGAGATGGAGGTGGAGGCGATGCGTATTGAAACGAGCGAAATGCACCCAAAGCAGTTGACTGCCGCCACCGTCAAGCCAGGTGCCTCGAAGCTGTCCACCGTCCAAGAGATCGAGTCCAGCCTAGGAGACGCCGCCGCTCGTCCAGAAGTCGGCCTCGTTCTCGGAAAGATGCACAGCAGATACGGATCAGGCGCTGGGAAAGTGCCACTCAGCATGCATTTCCTCATGGCTCGTCTCGTTCAGCACTGCAATGAGTCCGGAGTCTCGCCACCAGGAGGCCAGTCAAGCCACTGAATATGGTTGTGTTGGCGGCCAGCACATTGTGTTGGGCCTTTGAGTCAGAGGATCCTCGCGTCCAGCTCGTGGTCTGTTATCCAAAGAAAACGCGTACTTTCAAGTCCTTTTGCAGGTTTCACTCAGAGTGTACAGAAAAGGTGTCCATGAGCCAGCTTGACATGGCTGTACACCCAGGAAGACTGGTGTTTCCACGAATTCACAGCAGCCACGTCATTGCAAGCGCACGTGCAGTAGACTGCGATCTGAGATAGTGGCAGGATGCTCCAGCTGAGCTGCCAAGGATATCTGGTACACGGCCTCACTTTCGGACGATAGAGCCTGCAAAGTGTAAATAGTTCGGCACACACACTCTGAATAAAATTTCGCACTCTGACCATCTCCTTTGTGCCTTGCCTGCCTTTGTTCTTCAGCGCATGATGCTTTCTGCGCTGGGCGCTGTTCGTCTTCTTTGTCCTTGCGATATCCATGTTTGAAGTAGGCGTAGCCAGCAAGGCTGTGAAAACTTCAGATAGAGACGACAAAGCCATAGGGTAAAAATTTCTGTGCATGTGTACAGAATGTTTCGGGATAGCGGGACAGTGGTAGAGCCTTACCGACAGCTATCTGTGTGACTTTAGGTACTTGCCTTGGTACCCATCATCCTTCTTAGCATCAGGACCTCATGCTTGGTAACAAAGACGCCGTTGCCAGTCGGTCCACCATTGGCAGCATTTCCCACACCGCCATCCATGGCGTCGATGAGAGCTGAGACCTTGCCGCCTTCCCAGGTGCCGGCGTCATTTGTCCAGAAAACGCGACGAATGCCGACCTTGTGCATGAAAGTAACGCATCGATAACAAGGCCTTGACGCGTGTATCTTGTCTCTGTCAAAGGAGCAATTGTGCTCAGCACTGCCACCATGAGATGGTGGGGCCGAGGGCTCGGGATTGATTAGTTCATCGTGCAGTGATCCGGTACCTGATCTGCTGCTTGCGATTGACAGACTTGACGGAGAGTCAACACTGGATGACAGAGCATCGTCTGCAGTGTTATCAGAAGTAGCCACCGGAGACTGGGAAAGTGCTTGAGCGGATTTGGACTTTGGAGGCTTGACCTGCGAAGTCCCAGTCGAGCCGATTCTGACAGCGTAAAGGTCGGCCCCTTGCAACCGTGAATGTTGCTTGCGCTCATCAGTCTTGATAACACGGCCAGAAGGCAGTAGTGCAGGCTGATTTGAATTACGAACATTCTGTGAAGCAGCGTCAGACTTCATCTTTCCCGACTGCATGTTGTCAGCGATCGATTTCGATTTGTAGTTGACCCAGTCAGCACTAACCCGTCTGCAGTCCTTGAAACCCGGAGCCCGGTGCTCATCCTCGACGCGCGTCGTCAGGGTGGTGCTTTCATCGTCATCATTGATAGTCGTAGAATCATGCTTTCGTAACACATCACAGTCATTAGGCCGGGAAAGACAAGATTGCTGTGCCTCAGACACAGATTGAACCCGCTGTGGCCGACCCTGTTGTGCCTGTCGATACTGGGCGTACTCGTACTGATACTGGTACCGGTTCTTCTTCCCATTCTTCCTCTCGTTCTTCCGGTTCTGATGATGTTTCGGAGCACCCAGGCCCTCGTGAAACGCCAGACTCAACTCTGCCAGTGTCTTCGTGGCCAGCTTGTGGTTGTCGCTGTTGGTCTCCTTGGCCTTGTTGTTGCTGTTTCTCTCTAACCGCACCTGATTGAGATGCGGAAGCTTCAAAACCGCACTCTTGGACCTGCAGTTTGCCGGTGCCGGCGGAGGTGTCGCAGACGGACTTGACGTACGCCTCAAGCACGGCGCGTCGTAGTCGAGCTTTACGTTTATCTGTACGCGGTAGTTTGAAGCACGGTTTTTCGCGGGAGAAGGTCGTAGAGGACAGCGTGGAAGAGGCGTTGAGGGCGGAGTAGATAGCCATCATTTCTGAGTGCATGGAAAGTGGCTGATTGACCGAGTGCCCTCCACCCGAGTTGGCACTCTCGAAAGGAACAAATGTGCCGTGGCTCTGCTGCTGCTGCTGCTGATGGTGCTGCTTACATTTCTGCTTGTCCTTGAGTTTCTTCTTCAGCTCGGCCACAGCAGCTCCGTCGTAGGTCCCGTGGGCGATTCGTCCAGTTTTCAGAGCGCCTCCGTTGAAGCCTGGGCGATAATCATTGTGACCACGTCCGATGACTTTGCCACCGCGAACGACAATGGCGCCGTGGCGATAATGCAAGGGTGACTTGGCGGCCTCCTCGAGGCAAAGAGACAAGTAGTTGTCGGTCTTCATTTCGCTGGTTACTTGGCAAATGTCCTGAGCGACTGGTGGATTGTGGTTTTGACGAACGTGAGTAGTACCGTGATAGCTGCTTTGGCTAGTTGGAGCTGTGTGCGTGCTGTGAGTCAGTGCAGTGTGTGGATGATGGCCGACGTTGAACTTTGGAGATGCACGACTGTGACACGTGAAGCGTGTGGAGGTCGTTCCGCATCGGCAAACGACTTCACGTCTTCCCTTGTCACGCCGAGTCGGCACGCTACGTACACCTTTTCGTGATACAGCAGGCAAGACAGCTGCAATCTGGCAACTATGCTCCGGACACTCACGGCCATGGCATCTCCGCCGCGTGATCTGGTCGCTAATAGTGGGCTCGTCTATCATTTCGAGGCACCTCTGCGAGAGAGACCAATTGTCGGCCGCGTCTGGACAGCTAAGTATCCTTGATCAAGCACAATTGTGCTCCAATGGTAATCACTGCAGATGCAACGAGCAGAGATTCGTTCTGAAAGACATCCCCGAGGCCATTTCCTCCAACTTCAACACTATCATTTGGCCACGACTTCGCGAAAATGCAAGTCCGTTGCTAGGAACACCCGTGGATACCATCTTGGACCAACGAATCCTTGTCTACAAACATCTGAGTGACGAATTTCTCACCCTGCGCCGACAGGGTCTGCCGATGGATAAGCTTCGCCAGATCTTGAAGGTCAGCCTACAAGCCCTGGCGGAATGCCATGCGAGAGATATCGTTCATTTAGGTACCCATTGCCAGAGCTGTTTGTAGATCGCAGCTGAAACTCTCAGATGTCAAGCCTGATCACATCATGGTCGACTGCCAACACGAAGCGAATGGTCTTACCATTCACTGAGTGCAACTCACCGACCTTGAGAACGCGGCGCATCTTCCGAAAGGACGATGCATCAAAGGCATGCTTCCTGGCAACGACAACTGGCGCAGCCCGGAAGCACATTTTAGAGGTGAATTCGAGGCGCCCACGGACATGTTCTCGTTCGGCCTAGTCGTAAGTTCTTATCGTCGCGAGCGTATGCAACGCTAACAAGGACGGCAGTGTCTCTACGCCATCCTGGGTCGTGTAATTTGTGGTCCCGACGAAGATTTCAAAAAGCACGAGTCACAAGGAGCTCTTCCGGCAATGATACGGCTCCAGCGCCTGGTTTCCTACTTTGGAACCAGAGACGGTCTCAACGGGCTGATGACGCACGTTGCCGACGAGGAGGTCAATTGCCAGGTTCTATCCATGCTGTGGGAAGATCGCGATGAAGATTACATCCCGTACAAGCCTCTTCGGGAGTGGCCTTAAATCCGCGACGATGCATTCAAAGACTTGATCGAGAGAATCATGAATCTTGATCCGAAGAGGAGGCTCACTGCGAGAGAAGCTTTGGAGCATCCCTGGTTCTCCGACGACCAGAAGTGAAAATCTGTGGACACCCATCGCACCTGGCAGCACCGGATATTTTTCTACACGTTCCACCCCTTGTCATACGATGATGCAACTACAACACCTTAACATCTCGAGATAGTGTACTTGCAACGGCGGCAATTTGGAAAGACGCTTGGCCCAATCTTCTAGAAGGTCTTTCCTGAGTGCTACTCTACCTTTCGCCCGGTAACCCTCCACCCGCCGGGGCCGAAAAATGAAGTCGATGCCTTTCCACTCGACAGTTTCTGGACGTCAGGAATTTCACAGGCTTTGCCAAGCATGTTGAGGATCCTGCTAACGAGCTTCTGAGCCTTTGAAGCATTCGATGCAATCTGCGCATTCGCAGATTGCTGAACGGACGGGTTGCAAAGGTGTGATCATTCCTAGCACCCAGAATGCTGGAAAGTCAACTGCGGACCGCCACGATTCAGCGATAGAACAGGAGCCCCGGGAGTCAAAGATAGAGCCCACAGTGAGGTAGAGCTGAAGCGTCCGAAGTCCCGGCATCAATAAGTGAGCACTAATGTCAATTGCCTTCTCCACGTCGAGAGTGCTTCTTCATCGCAAACCATCTAGTTGTACGCGAGCAATCAGGCAAGGACTTTGTCGGACAGCATTACACAGACATCACATCCCACGCTCCCGTCGCAGCAGCAGCGAATGTGAAAAGAAGTGGCACACTTCTTGAATGATGGGATTTGATGGGTCGTCTAGTCTACACAGTCATCTGCAGATCTTCGCGAAGCCAGTGATAACTTCAGCGCTATAGTGCTTCAAATACTCTTGTCTTCGAGCAAGCACCACAGAAGTTGGTCGTCCAGCGCCGCTGTATGTCCTAGCCGCGCGAGTTTCCGCTCTGGCCGTGGCATCGTTTGGACGAGGGTGGAACACGAACCTTCTGCGCCCGCAACGTTGACGTACCATCGATCTGGTCAATGGATGACTCCACGTGGGTTCTAGTACTTCATACCAGGCGGCCAGGAAGGGGAGACCCTGAACGCCAGTGTGTACCGATATGAGCCCTTGTGTGTCGAGGTACTTGTCAACTTCGATTAATCGATGTGCGCGCATGAGAAGCGTAAGGCGGTGTATGCTGTTGACTTCATAAGGTGATCGAAGCACCACCGCGCGTGCAGCTTGCAAAGCATCCGGGTCCAGATAATTCACGTCGAGTGTGAATTCGACATTGCGCCAGTATTCTTGGTATAATGTTCGATATGTGCGTCTCGCATCGAAGTAGATGTAGCGGCAGGTTGCCAACAAGGCATACGATGGTGATTTCGCGTGAATCAGATCAATTTCGGTGGTAGGAAGTGATTTGCAACCCAACACGAATTTGTAAATCCCGTTGCAGAGTTCTGGTGGCAGTATCGGATGGAACGGCAGCCTCTCTTTGGGCTTTGGCTCGTTTTCTTTTCTGACTGCCGAGCTTGCCATGTTTTTGCATGTAGTGCAAAGCCTGCCAACGAGCTGTTGTGGGTATGTACCGCCGCGCTTTGCGTAGCATCAGTGTTGTGAGAAGACTCTTGGAAGAATGGCGTGTTGCTGCTGTGGAAAGGGTATTGGCTCATCACCACAGTTGACAAAGCATTTAGATTGTTGCATGCACACTTTCCTCCTGCGAAGTGCTCGAAAGGAGCAAGCATGATCGGACCTGAGCCACGCTAGGCACTGTGGAATTAGCATGCAACCGCGATAGAAGACACTACACCGGAGCGTACGCAAGGATGGCGAGAAGAATTACTACAGCTCCCGCTTGCGCTCCAGTGTACCAAGTCTCAGACTTCAGTGCTGTCTGACACGGAAGGGCGAGAGCTTGCACTTTGCTCCTATTAAGTCGGTTCATCCACAATCCATTTTAAGCATTCGGCAATCGTGAGACGCAGACGCAGGTCAAAAGTCTGAGCTTGATGACCACGTGGACTCGTCCGCACTCTTGTCTCAGACGATGCGGTCAGCAAGCAGAGAAAGGTCAGACGTTGAGATGGGGATGGGGAGGAAATCCTGATGCGATCATGCGGGCGAGGCAGTCCTGTGGTCGTGGAGGAGAGAGATGTGGCATGGCATGGCATCATAGCCAAGAGAGCGAGGAGAAGTGGTGAAGATCGGTCCAGCACGGCAGTTCCAGCAGCAGTGCCGTGGTGCTACCGGGACATTCCACCGTCGCTCGCATGTCGAAAATGGGCATCATGTTCGATGCGGCCATCGCGATGGGAGACGAAGAAAAGGAAAGAAGCGCAGTCAGGTGGGCAGTGACGGGTTGCAGAGCCGGTCGCGTGTTTACTTTCTTGCATCATCGAGTCTCAGTCCCAGATTGCGGCTCCGGCAAGGCAGGGCAGGGCTGAGCCGAGAGAGAAGAGAGATCAAATGCATACGGGTGGAGTCGCCTGCCAAATTCACACTCCATCCACACACACTTGCCATGCGGGTCGACGAGCATGGATGGCGGAAGAGAGCATCATCATCATCACCACGGTAGATAGTGATTGCAGCCGCCGGAGACAACGCCTTCTCGTTGCACGAGTCAAGGTCGATCAATAACCGTCCGTGATACCAGGCCAACACGACTCTCTCTTCCCCCCTCTCTCTCCACCCCCGGGCCACCATGGCCGTCACCGCCTCGCCCACATCGCTCGAGGCGAAGCTGGTGGTGCTTGGGTCGCAAGGCGTCGGCAAAACATCGCTGGTGCATCGTTATGTCAAGAATTCCTTCATCGATCCTAACAAAGCCCAGTCGACCGTCGGTGCCTCCTTTCTGACCACTCGCGTCAACGATCCCGAGTCTGGTGCCCAACTGCGCCTCCAGATATGGGACACCGCCGGGCAAGAACGCTTCCGCTCCATCTCGCGACTGTACTACCGAGGTGCGAATGCTGCCATTCTGTGCTACGATGTCACGAGCAAGAAGTCGTTCGATGAGATGGGTGCGTGGTTGAAAGAGTTGCGAGAGAACTGCGGCGGCGCCGAAGTGGAAGAGGACATGATACTGCACATCGTGGGCACCAAGAGCGATGTCGTCGCAGCAGATCCGTCCAAGAGGGAAGTGCCGTTCGAGCGATGTATAGGCTACGTCGCGGAACAGCTACTCCCTCCAGGAGGACCGATGAGTCCCCAAGCGCAGCCTATCAGCTGTCCACCCAGCCGGCATGGCCTGCACACTCCCGCCCACGCCATCGTCAACAGTCCCAATAGTAATCGCAGTTCGGGATTCTGGGGCCAAAGCGACACCACATTCATCTGGGACTGCTGTCACGAAATCAGTGCAAAGGATGGCGAGGGCATCGAAGAAGTCTTCCGCGTGGTGACACGAAAGCTGATCGAACAGAACGCAAAGCGACAGGAGAAACAACGAGTGCTAGAGGAGATGTCCGTTGGCAAAACCCCCGGAACCGACGGAAATGTAGGGACACCAGGCTGTTACTTTGATCTCCCCAATGGTGGCCATGGTAGTTTCCGACTCGGGCACGCCGATAAGCGACGAAGTTGGCTCGGCGCTCTAACACCAGGAGGCATCACAAATTACAGCGAACATGACCCGGAAGAAGAGGCCAAGAAGGGCATCAAGAAGGGGCGTTGCTGTTGAGACAGCAGCAGTGTAGCACTGACATTACGACACCGGCGTTTTGGGGTACTTCTTTCGAGGGTGAATATGTATAGCAAGGCATTTTAACGGAAGACAGCAACGAGCTTTGGGAGGTGGAAGACGTTTGTACACTGGCAGATCTTCTTGGTGTATACTAAGAGGCTTGATACCCCCCGTCGCGCTGGAGATCCGGCAGCGACGCATGCATGTTAGATGATGAGTTTTGGAATGATAATCTTTGTGGAACTCCGACGATCTAGGCTGTGCTTCGGAATCTGTTTTGTTCTCAGGTCTGCTTCCATGTAAACCCTCGCGTGGGCAAAGCAGAGTCACTCGATTTGCTATCGCATGTCTCGATCGCATCATACACTTTATACAGAAGCCCGGTGACAACCCGAACACCTTCGCCATGCCGGTTTTGGAGAACACACTTGTACATCTCCTGGCGTGACTACCGTCCCGTGAGCCAGCTGATCCAACCCTTCCCACTCTGCGCAGCATCATCAACAGCGACCTGTGCCTGCCGATCTAAAGGCCCACCCGCCGGCACCAGCATTTCCGGCACTTTCTCGCCTTGCCTTCTATGCTGGTCGACTTTATCTTCGACCGCCTGCAGCACATGCGTTGCCTCGTCTTTCAACTCTTCGGCCGCGAGTTCCGTCTTCTGCGCTATTGTCCCTGCCGCAGTAGCAGTACCTAACCTCCCCCCTTTCTGCTCCTCTTTGCTCAAGTCCTGAAATAACCAATTACTCGCCCGCTTGAACATCCCCGGACGATTCTGCTTCTCCAACTCCGCCTGTCTCGCATTTCGTTCCCGATTGATCAACAGTATTTGATCTTCTGTCGCAGTTCCCTGGCTAGCGGCCTGCGTCGCAATGGCCAAATCTCTCGCATGTTCGATTTGTTTCTGCGCTAACCACTCTTTTCGTTTCCGCCGGTTGTGCAGAATCATGTCCGTGACACCTGCGGTTGCGACGGCTCCGGAGAGAATGGTCAAGCCTATGAGGCTGAGGGCCGTGAAGCGATGAGCCCGGTCTGCCCATACTCGACCTATGCGCACGCTCTTGTCGAATGTGGTTTCGCGGCCTTGTTTGGCGAGAGCGGCGGCTGCTCGGAGACGTTGGATTTTTTGCTGCGAAGTTTCATTCGCGGGTGCAGAGCCAAAGTCGATTCGTGATGATGTTGTTATGCCTGGTGCAGAGGATGTGAAAGTGCTGGAGGCGTAGGGTCCCGTCGCCGTGAAGCGTGTTGCGTCCGAGGGGGACCGCGCCATTATGAAATCGAGACCCGGCGAGGAGTGCAATATGTTGTCGAGAAAGGCGAAGAGCTATGTGTGATGCATTCCATTTGATGATCTTCTAGACTATCTCCTTGGAAAAGTTGAAGTCGGAGTCGATGACGGTCGGGCCAACCACCAATGAGCTCCGATCCGACTTCATGTCGGGCGCCATCCCTTTGACCCTCACGAACCCCCCAGCAAACCAGATCCACTGCCTGCCGATCGTGCAGTAACAATCTTGCTAGAGGGCGCTGTCCCATACGTCAAGCACAGACGCGTGCAGAGGTGTCGTGGGCTGGATAGCATGGCAGATCAAAACACTGCCGCTGCCGTGCCAGATCTACAGGCCATTCTTGCCACTCTCGCCCAGTTCTCTGCCCAAAATGCAGCGGCTGCACCAGCATCAGGGACACAATTCACCAGCCCACAGCCTGAGCATGCGCCGCAGCAACATGAAACATCTGCCGCCGCTGCCGGGCTGCCGACTGAGCAGGAGCAGCCTGCGAAGTCGTATGACCCACGTCTCCCACGCCCACAGAGCCGGTCAGCAACTTCGACGCCAAAGCCAATGATTGACCCAGCAACCATCACCGTTTGGCCAGAGGCTCTAAGATGCGTCACCAAGATCGGAGCGCAGAATCCACAATTTGCCGCGAGCATTAAGCGGGTAAGCTGGTGCGTCTCTTTGGAGCATTTACAGAACCCATTGACACGTCGTGACAGATGATGAAGGACCAGCGAGCCAACGAGATGCGTTGGTATAGCGAGAGGCAGAATCTCAAGCATGTACAAGCCAATCGAGCTGCCGAAGCTGCCAAGGCTCAGTCGATTCTCAAGTCACTGAACCAGAACTCATACGAGCCCTTGCCTGAGCTCCACACCCCAGAGCAGAAGAAGGAACGTGAGCTTGCGGAATTCGACCAAAAGATTTACGCTGCGCAAGAGACCATGGCGGCCGCCATGACAGCGGAGCTGAAGAGTTTGGGTGTCCCCTTCTTTGGGACGAGCGAGGCTTTGGTCGTGCCTGACGACCGAGACTTGTCCGAATGCAAGCTGCCAGATGGTCATCCCAAGTATAGTCCACTTGTGACCAGAAGCGAATTGGCCGCGCTGCAAGGGAAGATGGTTGACCTCTTGGAGGATTTGTATCGCGATTGATGGCGCGCCGCCGAAAACCCATTCCCTTTGCAAGGCGAGCATGTTTGAGGCCTTGTCCACACGCTCGGTAGCACATCGAGCGAGCTGTCAGCTGCCAAAGTGAGTATGTAGCCGCCCCAGGTGACATTGGCAGTGTAAGCATATGAAAGGATGCACGTGAGTGCCTCCCAGTCATCCTCACTCGCATGTGCCTATTGCGTGCTGGGGCCAGAAAAGCGAGTCCGCATATCAGTCACAACCTGCTCTCTTGGTCCAAGATCTCTAGGCGACACAGCTCTGACTATAGGTCCACACGGATCCCGCGCAGGCCACTGGTGTCCGCTACGCAGCTTTCACGCTTCCCAGCTTTCCAGCATCCTCTCTTGTGTTCTCAGGACGACTGTACATTCGCCAGGGGACGGTCGGTCACCTTTGGTCGAATTATCGATTACAGCCGCAGCCTGATTATCCGTTCCGTTCATCGGTCTCGACGCGTTGGCTTTGCTCGGTCTCGCAGACTGCGGGCAGTGAAGGGCTCGCGCGGTTCGACAGTCATAGCGGGTGGTCACAGGGTCTGGCAGGTTTCATCGGCCTACATCAGAGGTCTCAACGCCTGGCGAGGCGGTCAGCATTGGCATATCGATATTTTGACATACCTGTACGGCCGAGCTCAACACCAATCGGCTCTGCGGACGTCTGCTGATCAGGATTAGATACGATTGAGAGAAAAGCGTGGGAAAAGCGAGTGTGAAAGCTTGAATGAGAGACAGGTATGTGAGTTGTCCGGTTTTCCTTTCGCAGCGCGACCTCCACCACAACAAACATCGCCCGACTCGATGTGAAGTTTCGAACAACACTCACCATCCTGCAGAGCCTTTTCCCCTCCGCTGTCATCCACCACCACAGTCGTAGCGCCTCGAAGCTCTGCTTGAGATTGTTTGTAGCCAGCTCCCCGTAGGCTTCCTCACGGCCATCGACTTCTCACGCAAGGTTCCGCACGCACTATGGCCTGCATTCGGCGCACCCTGGCTTTGCTCGCAGTCATCCTGTGCGCCACGACCACCGACATCAACGCCTCCACCATTTCTGGAAAGCATCTATCTGGTATTCACCCAGCTGACCGTCATGTCGCGACGGAAGTGACCAGCATCACGAGCCTGGCCACGATCGTTTCCGATCATGAGACCGCCATTACGCTGGAGCCGACCGCCTCTGACGAGACTGGTAGCTTGCTTGGCCCCGTCAATCTTCCTCTCAACCATGAAACGACCGTGTCGCTGAATCCAGGTGTGACTGGCGACACCCTCCACGAGTCCACCACATCTGTCAAGCAGAAGACCAATCCTGTTAGCTCAAAGTGCACGGGCCTGGCCTGCGGCGGCTACGATGATACCGACGAGCCGAAGAGGCCGACTGTCAGTACTGCTTCTTCCTGGGGACTTCCAGGTGCACCACCGCAACAAGACGGTCTCGTTGTGGTCACGGTCCTCCAGACAGTCACTCGCATTGCTCACCCAGGCGTTGAAGCTCAAGCTACTCCACAGCCAGCGAAGAGGAACTCGGACTGCTACGACACGATTATCAACGGCATTCCCCCGCTATGCGGTGTGCCAACGACTACTTACACCGTGACCTACGCGCCTTATGTCATCACATACCACGGTGAGGCAAAGACCACCATCTTCCGCACCTTCACCTCGGACAGTGTCGTGTATGTTGCCTCGGATATCGTGAATGTCGACACAGAGATACATTATCCTGGGACTACTGTCACTAACACACGCTACTCCTACGACAAGCGAGACATGCCATCTCCATCGACTAGCGGCACTTCGACAAGCACCACGACTACCTATGTCAGTACCGTGGTTATCACTATGCCGGAGCCATCTTCGAGCGGCGAACCCGCATACGTCAATTCCAACAATGCTACTGTCTCGGAGCAGATCACAAGCAAGTTCGCGCCTTCGTTCTCTAGCGAACTCGGTGCCTCCTACTTCACCAAGATCGACCCGATCGCGACTTTCATTTCGGAGATTTGTAAGGTCAACGGCACTTGCTATCCAGCCTACAACACCTCCGCCGTGGTTGCCAATCCGAAATTTACTGTTCCCCTCACTGCCTTTTCCGCCAACCTGACTACATTTTTCACCTTCCGCAGTCCAGGAGCAACCACGACCCCGAAGCCGACCTCGACAATCAATTCGAGTGCTGCTGGTACCATTCTCCAGGCTTCGACGACCCGGAACTTGGGAGGAGAGCAGGTGGGAGGAGCGGCTGGAAATAGTGCATGTGCTTTTCTAAGCGGCTTGATGATTCTTGCTGCTATGTTGTGATGTAGTGGCGAATGAGCGAGAACGATTGCATGCTGAGCCCATGACAGGGTAGCTCTTGCTGTACCCGGAGCGTAAGCTTAGCCGATCACTGGAAAGCAGCCAATGATTAGCCGAAGCAAATGAAATGGATCCAAAACTCCTTTCTTCACAAACGCATGCGCCTTTCAACAGTTTCTCCAGTTCTGAGTCACCTGCTGAGCAACTAGATTTCCAGATGAGCTAGCTACACGTGAGATCGAATCAACAGAGCCATTCCGTTCCAAGCTGTCACTCTACAAACGTTCGGCGGTTCATAGCAACTGTTGTAGGAACGTGAGCATTTCCAATAATGCGAAGTGTCCGAGACATCACAATGATTCTTATTGCTATTGACCAAGCGATCAAATCAATGCGCAAATCCATACTTTTCATGTCGAACTCCGAGAAACAGAGGTATCTTCGCAAGGTGGAAGGTGAGCAGAAAAGATGATAGAGGAATGATGAAGGGGTGGGAGCAGAAGCAGTATGGCGCGGAGGATTTGGATGTATCGACGCTACCTTTGTAAGTCTGATCCATGATCCTGCAAGTCCTCTTGAGTTCGTGGAAATGTAGGTGGGTAATAGATCA
Organism: Cercospora canescens BHU; assembly: GCA_000347735.1. NCBI lineage: Eukaryota > Fungi > Ascomycota > Dothideomycetes > Mycosphaerellales > Mycosphaerellaceae > Cercospora > Cercospora canescens. The sequence goes on along the minus strand of ANSM01001554.1, from coordinate 8,710 downwards.
GGACTCCAGAGATGCACCAGATCTTGATACGGGCTCCCTGTTCATCCCGGGTCGGCTGCATCATTAACAGTGGAGGTCGGATGGAGGAAAGTTGGAAACATCGGATGGAGCAAAGGCCGAGCCGAGTGGCCATGGCTCTGCAACAAGCCGATTACTGTGCCAATGGGCTGGCAGATGGCTCGCAAACAGTCCACCTTTCGGAAATATAGCGACTAATATCAGAGGCTCTTTCTCTGGCCCTGTTGTTCAGATAGTAACGCTGGAAGTAGGAAGCCGTCTGCGTGATCTGAATTGTTGCGCTGGAGATGTGATGACTCTGCTACAAATGCGAGATGCGAGATATGGTCCGGTATAACTCTCTTCAGTATGGATCTAGGAGCTCGCTCTTATCCCGGCACAGCACCATATCCCTCCCTCCACCTCGTCCACCACGGCTTCACAGTCGCCCAAGCCAGCAGGCCCACCGTGGCAATGAGGAAGATCCAAACAACCAACTGATCCTTGACACTATCCCGCTGAAAGCAAGTGGTGAGCACGTTCTCTTCCTTTGCTCCGGCGCAGATTGGCAAATTGTATGATAGACAAAATTGCTTGTTGCAGTCTGCGCACGTCCGGCCGTGAACTCGGTTTTCGGAGCCGTTGGTGGGGAGGATGTCACGGGCCTCGAGGACTAGGGGATCGGGTTCGGCATCGCGGAGAGAGAGTCGCGTGGGGTTTGGATTCGTATTTGGGTCGGTGGGATTGTCGGATGAGGGGGGAGCGTCGAGTGGGATTATGGTGCTATTTGTGAAGCAGGTGCATTTGCAGAAGGATGTCGGCGCTGTGGATGGGAGAAGACCGTCAGCCGGGTGCAGTTGTATGTCAGTAAGTGGTTCGGAAGAGCGTACAAGCTGCGAGCGACAGGGCGAGGAAGGAGAAGAAGAGGAGCAGATACTGCCACGCCGGTCGTGGTCTTGTCATCGTTCACGCATGCTGCTTTGCGATGGATGTCGCGAGAGATGGAGCTGCGTGTTCCGTGGTTCACGTGCGCCTTCACATGCGCATGGCAAGTTCCGTCGCGCTAAGCAGGGATGAACTTACATTTTCGGACCTGTTCTGAGGCCTCCACTTCCCTTCTGCATCTGCACGCCAATATGCGCTGGTGACACCATGACCACCGAACACCGCACTCGACTTCACATCACCCCTTTCAATCCCTCGATCCTGGACCGCTTTGTCCCGCCTGCTGTGAAGCCCTTTGCGACCAATATCTCGTTCCACACGGTTGAGACGTTTCCCGAGCGGGGCTTTGGCTACGTAGAGTTGCCTGTCAGCGAAGCACAGAAGCTGAAGAAAAAATTGAATGGAACCATGTTGAAGGGCACAAAGGTCAAGATTGAAGAGGCCAAGCCAGAGAAGAAGCGCAAAAGCAGAGAAGAGGCCGCGCAAGATGTTGACGATGGGAAAGCGAGAAAGAAAGCCAAGAAAGAGAAGACGAAGCGTAAAGTCGGCGAGCTTGTGATCGAAGGTCATGAACTTCCTGAAGGGCGGCATGTCAAGAGAGGTTGGGCTGAAGACAAGACGAAATCCAAGAAGGGCAACACGAATGACGAAAGCATCAAGGACAAGAAGATGAAATTCAAGACCACGTTGCCACCAAATAAGGTCGAAGCGGAAAAGCAGAGTGGCAAGAAGAGCAGGACGAACGAGAAAAAAGAGAAGGAAGCGAAAAAGTCGGGACGCAAAGAGGTTGTGGTTACTGAGGGTAAGAAGACCAGCAGATCTGCTGCTGGTGGGACGGCGAGATCTGGAGAGCTGAAGTACGAAGACGGAAGAGGCTGGGTCAATGATGAGGGCGAAGTCGTTGAAGCGGAAACAGAGAAGCAGAAGAGGAAGAGAGAGCGCACGGCTGCCAAAAGGGCTGCAAGACAGACTGAGCTTGAAATTGAGCCCCGAGAGCCACAAGATTCCGCGATTGAGGAAGCGCCCGGGTTGGACTCCGAGCCTGACGATGAAGGAAGCATTGAGCTAGCACACGCCAGTCTCCCGACGCGAGAAGCCTGGTCTGGCGATGAAGAAACTGCTTCTAGTGCTTCTAGCGCTTCTGTGTCGTCAGTATCTGAGTCAGACTCTCCATCGGAGTCGGACGACGACACAGAAGCCAACCTCGACGCACAACTCGCACAAGCGCGCAACAACACAGCCTCAAACAAGAACACACAAACACCAGAAGCTTCTTCTCTCCCCGTTGGCTCCGTGTCAGGAAAAGAAGTCCATCCGCTCGAAGCCCTCTTCAAGCGTCCCGCTCCTTCGACAGATCTCTCCCCTAGACCAAAACCTACGCCCATCGACACCTCCTTCAGCTTCTTCGATGTACAGAGCAGCGAAATGGACGAAGACCAAGACGACATTGGGGCCACCGCGGAACTGCGCATTCCGCAAACCCCACGCACGAAAGAAGATCTCGAATGGCGAGGGCAGAGATCCGCTGCTCCGACGCCAGATACCGCCGCGATAGGAAAGCGCTTTGATTTTCGTTTCACACAGGATGAAGATGATGAAGAAGTGGACGAGGACGAAGAGATGGCTGATGCTGATGCTAGCGCTTCTCCGCAAGCAAATTCCGGGGCGGCGAGACCTACGAGCGAAGACAAAGAAGAAAGTGAGTTTAGGAAATGGTTTTACGAGAATCGGGGCGCATTGAACAGGGGGTGGAAGAGGAGACGAAAGGATGAGAGGAAGAGTCTGAGGCAGAGGGAGAATAGGAGGATCGGTAGGAGATTGGCTTAGTGCGGTTTCCCGTCTCGTAGTCAGAAGGGATGTGAAGGTGGTGAAAGTACTGCTCTCGTGCATACCTGTTTTCCCGTCGCTCTCCTCGTACAAGAAAGCAGCCCGCGTGAAGCATATATCATGGAACAGCAGTCCGCCCCGAAATAGTTGCGCATTGCGCAGCAGACCGAATTTTTCCATGCATGTCGCGAGCAGGACCTGAGAACGAGACACCAAGATAGCGCTGTGTATGAACATGATATTAGTTGCCGTCCTAGATATACAACACTGTCAAACAAAGAGTAAACGGCCATGTAGTCAACCTTCGAGCATGAAATCGTCCTCGAGAAGACTCTTGCTGGCCACGAAGCTGAACCCGCCAAACGGATCACTTTCGGCAGCAGTGTACGAACCATTGGCCAAATCGTCGAATCTCTGGTTGCGGGACACGACAGGACTAAGAGGCAAATCGGTGAATTCCGCCGCGAAGTTCTCTGCGAGCTCAGGATCGGTGATGACGGGCTGGATGGGCTAGACTCTGTTAGCATGCTCCCGCTGGTACACCTGAGGAGTGACTTGGACTTACTGGCTCCATCTCGCGGCGCTCAAGCTTCTTCCAATCAATCTTCTTGAAGAAGCGGTGTGCCTTCAATTCTTTGATGCCCTTCGTGGTCGTGCCACCAAGACGCTTGTGCGGCTCCTTGCGTAGCAAACGAGTTAGGATATCCTTCGCGTCGGGACCAAGATAATATGGCAGCTGCAACTTCTGCTTGAGGATGTTCTGTTGGATCTTGGCGTGGTTGTTGCCTCCGAAAGGAGGCTGGCCGGTAAGCAGGTCGCATCCTATTGCACCAAGACCCCACCAATCGACTGAGAAGTCATAAGGCTTGCCCTCGATGACCTCGGGCGCCATGTAGTCAATGGTGCCGAGGATGCTATTCGCGCGCTCGTCTTCTTCGGCAGAGACTTTGGAGAGCCCAAAGTCAGTGAGGAGCAGATGACCTTCAGCATCGAGCAGGCAGTTCTCTGGCTTGAGATCGCGGTAAATGACGCGAACATTTTGGTGCAGGTGCTCAAGAGCGAGGACCATCTCTGCCATGTAGAATGCTGCCACTTCTGCCGTGAACATGCCCTCCATTGCAAGGTGCGTAAAGAGTTCGCCGCCCTGTGCATATTCGAGAATCAAATAAAGCTTCTCTTGATCCTGAAAAGCGTAGTACAGCTTGACCACGAATGGGTGGCGGTTGACGGACTCCAGGATATTGCGTTCAGTGCGGGTCTGCTCAATGAGGCGCTTGTGGACCGTGAGACTAGCCTTCTTGAACTGCTTCTGAGCATACAACTTGCCAGTGCATTGCTGCTTGACCAAGTGGACGGTGCCAAAGGCGCCCTTGCCAAGACATCGCACAGGCGCAAAGTCCTCTGCATGCATCTTTCGATGGATCGAGGAAGTTCTCAGTCCACCTTCGATAGCCTGCGATGCAAAGATCGGAGTCTGCGAGCCAGCAAGGGGGCTTATGAAGTCGTTATCGAGGGGAACATCATATGTCTCCATTTCAGTTCTGTCCCCGTCGCTAGCGGTGGATGATGCCGTGGTGGTTGCCATCGAGGCGTTTGACATAACACGAGCCAAGCTTGGTCTCCTGCTATCCAGATTGAGCGCATCAAGACGCTCGCGAAGACAACTGATGCCGCCCTGGGGAGTTGCTGGACGTAGCGCCGGGCTAAGTGCGCCAATGCGGGGGGTAGTCGCCCTCGAGAAGTCTGACTCCTCGCCATCCGTAGTGACAGGGGTCTCGAAGCCTTTGATGACATTTACGGCAGGTGCTGCGGGAAGCATGCCTTTCTTCTTCGCCTTTTGGCGCTGCTTCTTCGCCCTCTTCCGGAGAGCTTCGTGATCGAGCTTCGGGATCGGTAAGTTCTGATCGGCCGGGGTGTCTCGAGGCGCCATTCGCGGAGTGCTGATGGGCATGGGAGGGGAGCGCAGAATGCCCAAATCGGCATAGCTGGGCTCGATGTCCATGGCTGGCATGTTTGCGATCTAGATCCGGGATGTGGGATGCAAAGCAGTCGCGTATTCAGGGAAGCCTCCTCATTAACTGGTTGGCAGCGTTCGAAACCGTCCTGTTGAAAGTCCGTTTATGCGGATTGCATGTGGCAGTCGGCGGGGATTGTTTGCCCAGTCCACGGCACTTTCGAGTGTTATTCGGGCTCTTCGCTGAGCCTCTTCGTCCTTTTCGCCCAGCTTCAGGAGTACCCTTACACTGGGCCTCGTACGCCTAGCCAGTCCAGGGCCGCAAAGCTGGAATCAGTGCGCGAGAGGCCTGCAACGCCGCCTGGGAAGACTGCGACGACTGCGCCGGAGAAGAAAGAGAACGTGGTCGCGGGAGGAGCGGAGTAGCCCATCGACGGTAGCGGAAATGTGTCGAGTTGTTTCGTAGAGTCGCCAGGTGCTCTGACGACGTGAATGGTGGGAGGTGAATACGTTGCGTGGAAGAATGTCGTTGCAGGTCAGGAGCGAGACACGGTGATTTCGAACGTTGGTTCACCAGCCATCGAATCGAACAGCGCACGTGCGGTAATTTTAGCTCAGCCTGACCCAACTCAGCCCAACGCGCCGCAAGCAGCCACAGTTGGCACGTCCGGTCTCACAACACGATCCCACGAGATGTGCTGGAATGACCACGCTCATTCTCTGAAGATGACAATGCAGCGAGAGTGTTGCTTGTCCCAGAATGCACATCACGGACGGCCGGTGACTGATCGAAGGACACACATCCTGAGCAGGTCAGACCACACAGCACGGATGCAAACTCTATGCAAGCCGTGTACAGTATGCATTGGAATCCTCATGAGCATTGTGTGAAGTCATTCACATGCAGTCCAGAGCATGCGCTCCCGTTTGATTATTCCGCCGTCGAGTGCAGGACGGCGTGAGGCATACATCCATCCATGAGATCCCCTTCACTGTCGCCAACGCTGTAGACGTAGTGCCGTGAACGTCTTCGTAGGTGTGAGGCAACAAGGTAGGCTTCGGAATTGTTATCGGACAGGTTCGGACTCAACCAAGTACTTTGATATCGGCAACCAGTTCTACACGCCGTCATGGCGAGGCGAGTTGGTCCACAAGGCGACATGTGCCATCAAGTCCTGCGCCACCCTTTCCGTAGGTTCACAGGGTGACACAGCAAAGAAAGAGTGTGTTGATTCGACACGTGTCGCAGCCTGCAAGAGATTCAAAGGACTGGATCAAGCAAAGAGGGAGGCAAGGGAGAGAATGGGGGCACGCGTTGTTGCGGGAGTGCCCGCCGCTGCCAAGATCTTCGAATTCTTTGACCTGATTTCAAGTGGGCTGTCGCAGCGACCGCCTCCGCCGCGAACTACACGACCCGTGAGACTTCTGACTCACCCGCGCCGCGACGACCTCATAGGCAAGGGCCGCCCTCACACTTGTCATCGACATCAACAGCACCCACGATGTCGCGCTTCTTCCATGGTCAAGACAGTTCGAGCGAGAGCAGCTCCGATGAGGAGGAGTTGTACAGCGAGGAAGAGGAAGCAGAGGAGGAGAGCTCCGAGGAGAGCTCCGAGGAAGAGGATGACGATGACTCCAGCAGCGATGATGAAGGTGGAAAGACGGGCGCCAATCGTTTCTTGCGCGAGGTGTCATCCGAGGACGAGGAGAGCGACGAGGACAAAGTCACGATCGTCAAGTCCGCGAAGGACAAGCGCTTCGACGAACTGGAGGGCACGATTCGCCTCATTGAAAATGGCGAGAAGATCAGCGACTGGAATGCGATCAACGAGAACTACGACAAAATGAACCGGCAACTGCCAACGCTGATTCGTGATCTGGATGGCAAAGCACCAAAGATGTACATCAAGACGATTGCGGAGCTGGAGACCCTGGTCGCTGAGACGTTCGAGAAACAAAAAGTCACACCTGGCAAGAAGATGAACCCCATCGCACAGAAGGGTCTCAACGCGCTGCGCCAAAAGATCAAGAAGAACAACCGTGACTACGCCACCGAGATCGACGCTTTCAGAAAGGACCCAGATGACTTCATGAAGGAGGACGTGGTGGAAGACACCAAAGCACCGAAGCCCAAGAAAGCCAAGTCTGCGTTGGTCAGCAACGCCGATGCGATCGACGCGGGCGATGATGGCTTCACCATGGTCGGTGCTGGCGGCAAGGCCATGGTCTACACGCCGGAGAGCATTCTCAAGCACTTGCGCTCCATCGTGGAATCGCGTGGTAGGAAGAACACAGATCGTCTGGAGCAGATCCGCATTATGGAGAAGCTCTTGGACGTTGCGGTCAACGATTACCAGCGGATCCGGGTTCTTCTCACGCTCATTGCCACTCGATTCGATCTGACCTCTGGCACCGGCTCGCAGATGGCACAAGAACAGTGGAAGCTGGCATCACAAGAGATTGCCCAGCTCTTGACTGTCTTGGAGAAGAACCCGGCCATTGTGGTTGTGGAGAACGCGGAGGAGTGGGAGGATGACGAAAAGCTGCCCACAATCAGTGCGGAGGAGATTCTCAAAACCCCAGGCAGCGTGACCTCTTATGTCGAGCGTCTCGATGACGAGCTTACCCGCGTTCTGCAGCATGTTGACCCTCACACTTCTGAGTACGTTGAGCGACTGCAAGATGAGGGCATCCTTTACTCGAACATTGTCCGCGCTTCCATCTACGCCGAACGCCTGCGATCCAGTCCAAAGCTGGAGGCATCGCAAGAAAACGTGAACAGAGTCGTCATGCGCCGCCTGGAACACGTCTACTTCAAGCCTTCCCAAGTCGTTACCATTCTCGAAGAGAACAGCTGGAATTCAATCTCGCCCAACCTCGACTCGACCATCACGCCACGTGCACAGAGCGCCGATATCACTAATCTTGTCGAGACTCTGGCCGGCTACCTCTTCCAGCATGCTGAAGGCATCATCAAGGGACGAGCCATGCTCTGCCAGATTTATCACCTTGCCCTGCACGACCAGTACTATCGCGCTCGCGATATGATGCTCATGTCGCATCTCCAGGAGACAATCGGAAGCTTCGATGTTAACACCCAAATCCTATATAACCGAACGTTGACCCAAGTCGGTCTCTGTGCTTTCCGCGCTGGACTTGTATATGAGTGTCAGACTTGCCTGCAGGATATCTGTGGCAGCCAGAGGCAAAAGGAGCTTCTCGCACAGGGCCTTCAACTACAACGCTACTCACAAATCACACCCGAGCAAGAGCGTTTAGAGCGACAGAGACAGCTACCTTTCCACATGCACATCAACTTGGAGCTTTTGGAATGCGTCTACCTGACCTGCTCCATGCTTCTGGAAATCCCGACTCTCGCCCAGTCAGGGTCCTCGCCAGACCTCAAGAAGCGTGTCATTTCGAAGTCGTACCGACGCATGCTAGAATACCACGAACGCCAGATTTTTACCGGACCGCCCGAGAACACCCGAGACCACGTCATGCAGGCTTCAAAGGCTCTTGCAGCTGGTGAGTGGAAGAAAGCGGCCGAGTTCATCACAAGCATCAAGATCTGGGACCTGCTTCCACAAGCTGCAGAGATCAAGAAGATGCTCGAGGGACAAATACAAGAGGAAGGCCTCCGGACATATCTTTTCACCTACGCCCCATTCTATGACACGCTTTCCATTCAAAACCTGGCAGAAATGTTTGACCTCGAATCACGAAAGGTGGCTGCCATTGTGAGCAAGATGATCCACCACGAGGATCTCGCTGCTGCTCTTGACCAAGTAAACAGCGCCATCATCTTCCGCAAGGGTGTGGAGCTCAGCAGACTCCAGAGCCTGTCGCTCACTCTGGCAGATAAGGCACAAAATCTCATCGAATCGAACGAGCGTGTATTGGAACAGCGAACGCAAGGCACATCGAACGCATTCGAGAGACAGCCGCAACGTGGCGGACGCGGTGGCCGAGGTGGGCGTGGAGGTG
>ANSM01001541.1:0-16210 GCA_000347735.1 Cercospora canescens BHU | reverse complement strand
CAGCTGCGGCCTGCGCCCGCCCGCTTGCGCTTCCAACACCTCTTGCGACTGCCCTCCACACCGCTACCCTTCACCCAACCAACCAGCCCGCCCATCTTCTGTGTCTCCTTCTTGTCAAAACCGCGTCCCGTCGCTGCACACGCATTGAGAGAGAGCGCACACTCTTGCATTGCACGCCGCTGGCACCTTCCGACCGCACGCATCGCTCCTGCCCCGGCTCAGAGTCAGCGGACTGTTTTGGAATTGCCGCAGACGTCAGGCGAGGCACGCAGGCTGTCACCCACAGCAACAACGCCTACAACACCGCCTACGACGCTCTCGCAACGCCCTCTGATCACCACCGTCGCCCCGCCGCCAGATGTAAAACAGCGCAACAGGGTCCGACGCAGCAGCTGACCAGTGTCCGCTCCGCCTGGGATCTTTGCTTCGTCATCGGCAAGCTCGACGGGGACAAGCACGCCTATCCAACAAAGCCACGCCTCCAGCTGTCATCTTGCAACACCCCCATCACGCAAGACCCACGCTCGAAGCATTCGCCTGCCTGCCTGCTGCTCCGCGCTGCTATAACCCCCGCCCGGCCTCTGAACTCAGTTGCTGCCCCCCTTTGATGACCGACAAGGACTAGCACCGTGCTCCCGTCCTCAGGCAGCTCCACCACGACTCTCCATCCCTCGACTCATACCGGATCGACTCACCCCTCGACCGATACCTCACCTCCATCCGCCTCCACCACTACCCTTCTTGTTATTTACTTCTCCATATACTTGCTTTACACCGACCCTCCAAGGACGATCCGCACCACCACATCTCTTTGTAACGCCGTAACGACCCCAAGCCTACTGCTCCTTGAAGGACGCGGACCTCGACCCCGCCCACTCTGGCGGCGAGCTATTCCACCAACAACACCACACATCTCCTTGTACACATGATAACACCAACAATCCTCATGTTCCTTTAAACTACTGCACCCTCGGACAATCACCACTTTGTTTACAGCCAGCGGGCGACTGAGCGACTCTTTTTTTTTCTCTGTATTGCTACTGCGGACCGGATCGGGAGTTCACCACGGTGTGTTGCCAGCGGACGAGTTTTCACGGCATTGTGTGTTGGCGCGGCTGAGCCTTTTCCATTTGTTGTTTACGAATCTCAACGAATCCCACGGACTATTACCCTATGGCCTGTATGCGAGATGGCTTTGAACAAGGAAGACCACTCGATAATGGACGGTTTATAACTGTCAAACCTCTCAACCATGGCTCATTCGGCATGGTGTTTGCCGCCCACGACACCCACACCGGACAAGACGTTGCGATCAAGTGCATCACCAAAGCGGGGGCCAATACCACCTGCCCGGCAGCAGCAGCGACCGATGACTACTCCGAGGAGCTCAAGATCCACTCGCGACTGCCCGAGCATCCCAACATCGTCAACACTGTGACCAGCTTCCAGACCGACAACCATACGTACATGGTACTTGAGCTCTGCAGCAATGGCGACCTCTACGAGGCCATTCGTATGGGCAAGGGACCACTGGAGACGGGCCACGTTCGGGATTTCATGCTGCAACTGGTCAGCGCTGTTGAGCACTTGCACAACAATGGAGTCTACCACCGCGACATCAAGCCGGAGAACATCTTCTTGACCTCCGAAGCCACCATGAAGCTGGGAGACTTTGGTCTCGCTACGACCGACACCTGGTCCACGGAGTTTGCCGTGGGATCCGATAGATACATGGCTCCCGAACAGTATGATGCTGGTGTCTATGGATACGGATACTGTCCAGCACAGGCCGATGTCTGGGCCATTGGCATCGTCCTGCTGAACGTCCTGTTCCAGCGCAACCCGTTCGCGACACCTACCATCAAGGACCCATTGTTTGACGACTTTGCTCGCGACCGACAAAGCCTGTTTGACGTCTTCCCGAATATGTCTCAGGATACTTTCAATGTGCTCCAGCATTGTTTGGCTCTCGACCCGTCGAACCGATCTCTGACTGCCGTCAAGGAAGCGCTCGAGGCGGTTGTCAGCTTCACTACCGACGACGAAGCGCTTGACGACTTCTGCACTGATCAGGGCGAGGCCGCTCCTATCGCATCGGCTGCTCGTGAACCGTTGCGTACTCCCTCGGTGACCAGCCCAAACCTCCCAGGTGTCGACTCTTTCCCCTGGACTGCTGCCTTGCTCAAGACGCCGCAAAAGCCGACGCGTCAATTGTCTACCATCCAAGACGAGGACATGGATCTGTTCCCAGCGTCTGCCAACAATTCAGAGTGGCAGTACGTCGATACCGATGAGGCGTCTCTGTCATCCAACGTAGACTCTGGCTTGGGCCTCTCTTACAAGTCCACCAAGTCGATGAAGTCGCTGCACTCGACGGCTTCCTCTCTCAAGAAGCCCAAGTCAGGTTTCGTTGGTTCTCTGCCAATTAGCTTCTCTCGACCAAAGACATCTCCTTACGGTACCAGTGGAGGCTTCTCTAAGAGCTGGAGCGATCTCTGGGACGAGGAGGAGGAAGAAGCCGACGCTGCTGAGGTAGCAATCATCGAGAACGACCCAATACTTGACCAGACGGGAATGGAATTTGAGGAACCGCTTATCATCGAACCAAGCACTCCTCAACTCAACATTTCCTTGGAAGATGGTCGAGGCAGCGTGACACCTCGTCAAGCGTTTGCTCGCCTTGACGTCAACGCACGCTCTGCGACTCCTCTGACTGAGGTTGAGACTAGCACTGACGACAAGCCGGCCAAGACGTTACCCAAAGTCAAGTCGTCTTCCATCCTCGATCGATGGGCGGCGCTTGGTAACTTCCGTCGCGCTCGACAGGACCCCACTCCAGCTGTCACTCCTGTCACTGCTGTGGCCACCCCACCAAAGACCAAGTACTCGGACGCCTTTGCCAGTTTCACTTCTTTTGGCAGCAAGAAGAACAAGGTCCAGCCTCAGCCGCAATCGCACCTAGAGCCTGAACCCAAACGACAACGTGAGCGCGCGCCTTCGTGGCGTCAAGCCAGTCCTCAGCGACCTAGATCCAACTCTGTCAGTGCCTCCAAGTTTTGGCAAGAGGACAACAATTGGCGCGAGCACAAGAACCCGCCACTTCCAACCAAGACACAGCCAATGGCGGTGCAGCGTCCTGTCGAAGTACAGCGACGCTGGCCGGAACCCAGTCTCTTTGATGATGATGCCGGTTACTCGGAAATCGGTCATTTCAGGATGGATATGTAATCATCCTAAGCGCTTGTGTTAGTTCACAGCCTCCCCCCCCCCTCCGCCGACGCTCATGAGCACACAATGTCCGTGGGTGTTGGCAACCCCTACTTTGTCCACTGGTTTTTTTTTTCATTTCCACAACAACATACTGCAGTAGCATGGAATTTAGGAGTTTATTGGAAAGGCATGGTGCGAAGCACCGAGGGCTGGGCGTTACAAAATGACAAACTGCAGATGATATCCCTTGTATAAACGGACAAAGTAACGGGAAGGATGGGAACGCTTAGCTTTACTGATGGGGTGAGACCCATACCATTTGTAGAGCATCACTCCATAAGAGTGATTGTACTGAACAACACACTTTGAAAGGCGCAAAAGACTCCACTCTTCGACTCTTCCATTTCACCGCGTTCTCTTGTCGTTGCTATCGTTGCGTTTCACTGATGTTGCAGTAGACTGAAGCCACAGTACGCCTCGGCTCTTAGAGATGCATTATCTCAGCGCAACGTGGCACCACAGCATGATCTCAATGTCACACTCTCCAAAGCCGGACGACTCAACTTTTCCTCATCTATATTGCTCGTGACAAAAGACTCCGGCCGAATCATTAAACCGCCATATATGATTTCGCAGCTACGTTGCTTTGCGGGACAGACACGACACAAGTTTGGGGAAAAAAAATAATTTAAAAAAAAAAATTCTGAAACACAGAACGTCTTCTTTCTTTCCATTGTTTTGAGAGAAATGGGAAGTACATTTCGATGACATGTATGGATATGAGTATCTACTATTTTGGAATCTCTCGTTCGCCTTTTGCGTAATTAATATGAACTATGTGTGGCATCGATCTCGCGTGATCGCTACTGGCAAAGAGATTGGGGAGTCTTGGGAATGGAATGGGGGCGTGGGTGGTAGTTGTGGTTTGGTGAGAGATTTGGCGCGGAGGTTATGGAATGTGTCAACCAGAGATGGGTTTTCGGGAAGATCGTGAGATGTTAGCAATTGAGGACATCTACAGTATCTATCTATACTACATTCGAGACACGTGAAGTGGAAGTGACAGGATAACGAATGAATCGGTATGTTGGCTTTGCTGCGGGACATTCGAAAGTCCCATCGTTCTTCTCAAATGCTGCATTCCATCGAGACTGTCCAAACCCCATCGATGATGAACCTCGAAGCGGGAGGTACCAAACCAGTGGAATTCTGTACGACGAGAGACCAACGAAAAGGGCAGGGGCAAGGACAAAACCCTACTCGCCATCCGGTGAAGACGACCGCGATAAAGTGCACTCTTGCAGCCGTAACTCTGCCGGGTCGAGACAGAAAAGAACTTTCGTGCCTGACTGAGAGAGGTGTTGGTCCAGGCTCGGGACTTTGGGCCGGATATTAACAATGTCAGCCCATTGCTACAAGACAGTTTCATCAGTGAAAGTCGACGTGTGCTGCGTGCTGTGCCCTGCACAACATCGTGAGAACTCAGCATCTCGAACATCAGAGTCTAAGTAAGACATCACTTTACTGGGGCATGAATACCCCAGGTTGCAGTATCCGAATCAGGCCTGTCACACGATCATCCAATCTGCCATTTCAACATGTGAATGACAGGAAACGGCTATCTCTGCTCTGGTATTTCCGTGGTACCGCAGGATGGGGCAACAATGTTTCGCGCTTCACAGCAAGCGGTCTCGTCTCATCGTGCCCAGCAAGTGAGGCGAGCAATCTCGAAACTTCCATGCACGATTGGAGCCAAGCAGTCGATATCTGAAGCCTGTTTCTGAGCTCGATGCCAAGATGGCATTGAGCTCATAGCAGCAGAGTTTGTTGTTTATTTTGGAGCCTAATGAAGATAGGCAGAACAGGCAGTGACAAGGACAGAATTGATGGAGCTGCAGGAGAAGCTCTGAAGTGTCAGACTCCCCCAAGGCCCCCCTGTTCGTCGAGCTCTCGTCGCGACAGTACACATCGGCGATGGGAAAGCTGTCAATTCTCCGGCCTTGTCGTTGATCATGGATGTCAGCTGCAGCTCAGTGTTCTTGGTGCTTCATTCGGCTGCCGCTTCATCTGCACTGCGCAGTATGCAGGGCAGCTATGACGCCACCACTGTGGCCATGCTGGAAGCGGAGGTGCTCGCGATTGCTAGGTCCAGGGTTGCAAGTCACAAAGTTGGGATCGAGCTCGAAAGCTAGCCAGCTAGGCACATTTGCCTGGGTTGTTGCTCAATGCGCAGGGTACACCAATGCGTAGAGGATAGAGTTCAGGGGTTGCAAAGATACAACTGTTGGTGCAACTTCTAGAGGATGCGAGAAGAGCCGAATGCGTCTTTGCCGAACAGGACACAGACAAAGCGTGGTGAAGATATTCAAGGTTCATCATGCTTCGTGAGCCGAGAACAACGCGGTCACTGCGGGCTGCTTTGCAAGGGTAGCCAACATGCGAGCTCGGCCAGACGACTTCAGCACTTCCATACGCAAGGGCACTCGAGCGTTCGATCGGACATTTCGACACCGTTGTCGGACGCGACTCCGTCGAATCATGCGGTATTCGTCGCATCTGCGGACACAGAGCACTGGGCGATAGTCGTCGCCCTGAAAAGTCCTGGTCAGTCAGCTTTCAGTATCTCGTTTCTGGCCGCATCATGCGCTCTGTGAGTTCTCGTGGTGCTTGTTGGAGCGAACGTCGTTGTCGTGTATCAGGCCACTGCACGAATGCAGTGTTTCTGACCTGACTTTTTCACCGAGCGAAGCATTGTTCCCGGACGTTGAGGCCACAACTTGCCTGACCTTCATTTTGTAAGAGAGATGTGGACAAGCCAGTTGAAGAGCATGCTTGCATCTGTTTGAGCATCAATAGTGTTTCACATACCGATAGAATACGACTGATGCAGCGAGAATAGCCCAAGTGCCTTAGATTTGACATGATCTTGTGATTGAATGACAGCAGAATGATTCGAGTGCAGGTCCGTTGCCCTGTGCTTCAAAGGACGGACTGCCCGTCAAGTCCACTGATGGATGGTATCGTGTCGGGAATAGTCATGCGTTTGTTGACGCCATGGTGTCTGTCTGAGTGGAAGCATGATCCACCTGCTCCCACTCCGGCCAGCGCTGGTCTACGATCCAGCTGCCGTTCTCTGGCTGGCCTCTCCCGCCTTCTTCCAGCTTCCGCCAGATGGTGCTGACCACGCGCTTAAGCTGCAGCGCGTCCTCCGAAGGAGGTCTGGCACAAAGACGTACACCTGTGCCACTCTGACCGCGCCACACTTCGATGTCGATTTCGCCGCGGTCGAGATTCCTCAAGGCGATGACCACAGGCGACTCGTCATCGCCCCACACGGTGCTGGAGGAGTCATCTCCGGGGTAGTAGATGCGCATCTCCACAACGTCAAGGCGCTGTTGTGGGCTCGGTCCAAAACACGACCTGACCAGCTTCTCGAGCTGCTTCTCGGAGTCCGGCACCACGTCGCCCTGCAATGGCTCCTGCAGCGGAGCGTGTTCCAGGCCGAGACGTGCTGCTCGAGAGGGAGAAAAACGGCGAGGGATGTAGGATCCGGCCAGGTGCAGGCTTCGCGATTGCCGCAGCAGCTGGGGCGTGGTGGTGTGCAAGACGTGCAGTCCGAAGGGGTACTGGATCCATAGCGAGGTCCGGCGTTGTGTGGGGTTGGAGAAGTGCCGGTGGAGTTCACTCTGGACCTGCTTGTTAGCCAAGGACAGCGCGTGGAAAGAGCTTTGGGTGTTGGGGAAGGCGGCGTCCCGGGGCTCGACAGTGGCATCGATGGTCGCCTTTTCCACGGCGGAGAGAAGGGCAGGTGCGTATTCAGTCTCGACGACGGGCTCATGCGCTTGCGGGATGCCGGCGTAGGGCGAGCGACGGCATCCATACAGTCGATGTACGATGTCGGCGGGCGCTCCGTCGATCTGTGCCGTGCCGATGGTGATGTGGCGGCTGTCCAAGATGGCATGGGCGTAGATTTCGAGACGCAGCTCGACGGGCAGCTCGAGAAAGGCACATTTGCCTGGTGTGGCCGGGGCCGGGCCGGTCGACATGCCGAGTGCAGAAGATGGGTTCGTCGTCGATGTGGATGATGTGATCTTCGTGAAGATGGATGGCACGTCTTTTGCACCTGATCAGGTGTCGAGTGAAGGCGGCAGTGTGGTGGATTCGAATCAAGATCAAATAGTGGAAACTCGGGCACTGACGTCGTTCGCCCTGCCTGGCCATCAATCCACACCGTCCCGCCTCTGTCATTCACCAGAAAACATGAATCAGAGTGAAGTTGCACTTGCAATTGCCCATGGCAATTCTCCTGTGCAGCTGACATGGCGGCTCACAATGCCCTCGTGCGCGACCAGACGATGGACCAACGCTGCTCGTCATTTCTGCCATGCAAAAACAACGGCTTCGATTGCGATGAGCCCGCACAACGACGACTTCGCTGGCCTGACGACTCCTCATGTCTGCTCATCATCGTACCAACATCTTGCACACAGCACGTCGTCCAATGGTTTACGCGGATGCTGTGCCTGACCGCATTCGAGGTCGGCGTGCAGCTCTTGCAGGCTTCTCAATGGCTGTGCGACACTGACCATGTATCACGAATCTATTTGGAGTGACCAAGATGGTTTGACAGCAGCACCACCTCCAACGCTGCTGCTGCGTGTTTGGCCCGACGTTGCCGCCCGCCGTTCGTTCGCTCATTCGTTCGTTGGTCGGAAGGAAATTGAGCACGCGGGCTGCAATGTCGCCTTCAGAAATCTTCCACGCAGCGTCCATAGGCCACCGATGATGCATCCACCCTCGCACGCTGCTGCAGAGAATCAACCACAACACGACCCCGACCAGCAAGCAGCAGACGACGCGCTCCACGCGAGTTGCAGCCACATCGGGCCACTGCAACCGCTGTATTCTTGTCGACCTGTGGCGTCGGTCCGCTGACTTGGCGCACAATGGCGGCTGTGGAACGGGCATATCCTGGTCCATATCGTGCCATGCTCCACGACGCGACATTCACTGGCGAAGCACCGCCATAGCAATCTCTCTAGCTTTGCACACATCCGTCCTCCTGCTGCCCATGTCCCTGTCACGACGCGTCTTTGCCATGTCTCTCGCCCTCTCCTCCGCGCAGCGACGCCGCCTCTCCGACCTCCTCCACCGCGCCGCAAGACCGGCAACCCCGTCATCAGCTGTGCACACACCGTACGCAGGATCCCGTAAACCCTTGTTCATGGATTGTTGATGCGGACTGCTGGTACCGCCAGCCCGACCTGTGCGACGTTGAACGTGCGCCCCGAACCGAACAGAATACTGCACCTGCTCAATTCGCGCCATAAACAAGCCCTCGCTCCATTTTCGCCTCTGAAGACCGACACTTCTGCATACTCCGCCTCCCCCTCTCCACCATGCTGGCCTCGTAAACCACTCCGACCTCTGCCTTGTGCACCAGAACACGTTTTCGTCTGCATGCACCTATCAAGATCATGCTGAGGAACGCTTCCCCACCGCCCACCAGCAGCTGACGTACGTACATACATGGTCGATGACGGATCCCCTCTCCACTATCTCCTTCCACCCCTCGACAACCACGCTCGCTCTTGACAATGGCCTGGATCTGGTCTCACCACGTTGACCGATCGTCCTTGGTCTTTTCCACCATCACATTTCTGGCCTTCATTGCCAAGATCGCTACTGTTGCCATCACCACGACGCTCGCTACTACAGCTTTGGTCGGCAGACCGACATTTCCTCTAAGCATCGCTGCTTCGGTCTTCGATATTGTTTCCCTGGCTGCGCTTTTGGTCGCTGTTGGGTTTTTTCTGCGCAGGGTTGACCGTGGCTCTCTCTTACTCGTGTGGATCCCCGGTGCCCTTGTTTGTCTGGTCGGATCTGTTCTGGTGCTCATTACTCTTGCAAACACGCCACATCGCAAGCGCGTCGACGATTCAAACGAACTTCACTATGTCCGTCATCTAGCCAAAGCCGGCCTTGTCGTTGCTGCTCTCGGCCTGCTTCTACAAATCTGTTTCTGGGCAATGATTTGGCCTCGCGACGCCCAACACAGCGTGCTCCCAACGCACGACCAATACCTGTCGGATCAGCAGACCAGGCAACGATCCGTCTCTGTCTATCTCAATGCAATCGGTTTCAAACAATCGAACTCTTTTTTCACCCCCATGCCCGGCTCTTCCACCCCAATGTCACCGACATGCTCCTCCTTCCCCGCGAGTGGAACCAATTCATACAGAACCTCAGTATCGGAATCACTTCAACCAATGACATCTAAGACGAGACTCATTCTCCAAAGCCCCTTCGGTTCACGGAGCTCCCGGGGCACCCAGGCAAGCACTGCAGTAGCCATTCACTCAATCCGAAGTACCGATGAATTCGAGA
The DNA here is from genome assembly GCA_000347735.1 of Cercospora canescens BHU. Taxonomy (NCBI): domain Eukaryota; kingdom Fungi; phylum Ascomycota; class Dothideomycetes; order Mycosphaerellales; family Mycosphaerellaceae; genus Cercospora; species Cercospora canescens. Next base: position 6,613 of record ANSM01001541.1, on the reverse strand, counting down.
ATTGGGACACTTCTCGCGTAAATCACTCCTTCGAAGCAGCATACCAGAAGAAGCCCGGCATCAATCGACTTGAACCGATTCCAGGTAGCCGGCCGGTTTCACCAGCCCATGCCCTGGAAGGACCATTCTCCAACGAGGCCGCGCTTCAAGGCAAGCCACTTTCGGACTCCGTGGGCCAAGCCCCGGAAACGTCACCAGTGGCGATCGTTGAGCCCGAGAAGAGCCCAACTCGAAGCCTGCCACATCTGCACGCACGACGCGGGAGCACCCCCAGCATTGCCAGCCCGGCCAGTCCTGCTGCTGAGCACCACATTCATCCTTTGTTCCGCACGGAATCGCCTGTCCCTCCGCCACTCACATCACCGCGAACAGTCATCACGGCTTCGCCTTACGGTGGAAAAACCTATTCGGCGGAGTTGGCTCTCCAAAGTCCGAGACTTTTTGGGTCATGGGAAGGAAGTCGACCTGCAAGCCCGGCGATTCGATCCCGGTCCGGCAGCACCACGATTCCGCCCTCTCCCATCGACACTTTCCATGAACCGCTCGCAGAGCGCAGCTCTTCCAGACTGGCGGAGAAGCATTCACAGTCGAGCTCACCTCAAAGTCCCGACGGTTGAAACGTGTCGACCGAAGACTTCAGGCACTTTTCACCGCACTTACCGAGCGACGGTGAGTGCGTGAAGCCTTTTCAAATCTACAATGGCATCAGCTTTGTACGGAACTGCAGCGTCCGAGCAGGTCTCGAGTGCGCTGAGGTGATTCGTCAAGCATCACGTCCCTTTGTGAATTTCCAATTGGAACGTACAGAAGCCACGCGTCGCTGAAGGCGGCGAGGGCCGGAAACGTGGAGTAGATGGAAACATGGAGCTGTAAGACAATTCGGCGCAAAGAGAAGGGTTATGGATGGTCATGGGTACCACAAAGACTGGAACGCGGACAGGCTTCACAGCTTTATGACAGGACGATGATGACGGAAAACGAAGCTTTTTTTGATGATCAGCGTATAGTGTATGCAGCAACAGCGAATGCATAATGTCTAACCAGTTCTGTATCCTGATGGTGTCGCGTCGACATTCTGCACAGCGAGTGTTCGGCCCTTTGCTCGTTCTGCTACTGACGTTGTTGGTTGAAGCATCGTGTCGGCAGACCTTCCACAGAGGAATGCACCTTCCATCAGAGGTGAACCTCACCCCTCTTCTCCGACCTCAACCATCAACAGTCAAGTGCGCACAATGCCAAATTCGTTTCTAAATGCCCGTGACATGATACATGTGGTGCCACGATACAATCTTGCCAGAGCCAGCCGCAATGTCCCAGCCACGCCCGCCATTCACCCTTCTGGCGCTTCGCCTGGAGCAAGCAGAGCAGGATCAATATTGCAAGATTACTGCTCGACACTGAGTGTCCATTGCATCCCCTGAGAAGAATCTAGCTGGGTTTCTCCAGACAACTCCGGACCTTCCTCATACGTCGCCTCCGGGCGGTACTCACCGTGCAGCCTTTCAAAGTCAGAGGAAAAGCCGGCATCAGAAGTAGATCCCTGGGTTATATCGCCATCTTCTTCGATATCCATATCCGAGCTATCACCTTCCTCTGATCCTTCATAGCCAGCACTGGAGCCGGATCCAGAACTGAGTCCGTCAATGGCTTCGCTACTCGCAACTGTTTTCGCCTCCTCGTCTTCCAGATCCTCCACTTTCAACTCCCTCCGCAAAGGACTTGGCCCATTTGGCTTCCAAGTCCTTTCAGGCCTCGGCCTACTCACAGTGAGCGCATGCTTCGGCACCGCCTCTTCGATTTGCTCTCGGATTCTGCCATATTGGCGGTATATCCGACCCGTATTCGCACCTTTGCTGCGAGCCTCGTGAAGCTCAAGGGCACGATGTTCGCCCCATTTCTCGAGGACCCCGTCTTTGAGGCATGAGGCGCAGGGCGTGTCAACTCTGATTACGGGAATGCACCGGTGGCCCAGGCATGAGGCTTTTTCGTTCAGTGCAAAGTATCCGCGGCAGGTGCTCAGTCGATGATCGTAGAAGCAGCCGCAGTGATATTGCCAGGTCTGAGTTTTGCACATGATGAGAAGTGAATTCATGAAATGGAGAATTTTCGCGACGGCTTTGGAAATTTTGGTATGTAGAGGCTACTTCCATCGAGGTGCAAGATGACACGGAACGTTACGACACATGGCGAAGAACATGTCTTCCGTGGTCATCAAAGCCATGCCCATGGTTCTCGTGTGAGGCCACACGTCGGAGTGGGACTTAGCTCTTGATCGGACGTGTTCTACTGATAGGCTTTTCACCTAGTGAATCTGGTCATGGGCTTCGAGCTCATTCACCATGTATACCACCCGAGTCCACACCCGGAAATGGCAAAGCACGGCAACCCAAGCAACACCAACCCGGCATGAAAAACTCATCATATCTTTTGCGAAAAAGTACTACAACACGCCAACATGTTCGGCCGCAAGAAAAAGGAAGAGCAACAACCCCTCAAGTGCGACATCTGCCTTACCTGGCAACCCTTTCGTCGCTTCCCGAGCGCCCGCATCCCACGCAAATGCCGCGAACATCTCAGCAGAGGAAACCCCTTCAAAGACCTCAACATGTGCAAAGAATGTCTCGCGCGGAAACTCGAATCGCAAATCGCGATGAAGAAACCAGGAGGAGCCATCGGCTGCCCGATCTGCAAGCGTGAATGGTCGCAAAGCGATATTCTAGCGTGTCTCGGGAAAGACGAGGAAGGTAAGAAAAACATCACATGATCCATGGAACCGTGGATTCGAAATCCGCGGAGTCAATGTCCTGAGCTGACGGAACTATCGTTGCAGGACGTCGAAGACGGCGAGATCACAACGCCCGCCTGTTCGGACCTCGTGTGAATTCGACTTATGGATTGCACTGGCATTTTTAGACGAGCTCCGATTTTGTGCAAAGCCTTTCATTGATTGGTTGCTGCGTGTGTGTGTGTGTGGCAAAGCCGGAAAGTTTGAAAACGCATCCAGCCATGCGGTGTCAAAAGTACTTTTGAAAAGTTCCGTGGAGAAGGGAAGCGGATGCATCATGAGAATGACAGAAACCCGCGGATGTCTCCATAAGCCTCGTGGAAATAGATGTAAGAATGGTGTGAAACAACGGTAATACGCCGCACATGTTCTGGGACAGTCGAAGACCTACCCAGACTTTCACGTATAAGCATCTCGCGCCTTCCAACTAGCCAGCATCTTTTCGAGTGCAGGCCAGAAGTTTCGTGGAAAGTATACCATCTCACGAAAGGCTGATCATGTTCCCATTTCGTCGACATCGGTCACTGGGCGGGACACAGTTGCGAAATATCACGTGATTCCTTGTGATACTGGAGAAGGCACGGCCGCGCGGGAGGTCGATCTGCACCATCCGATGTAGAAGGTTGGAACCAAATTCAAGATGCTGTGTAACATTGGATGACCTAGAAGAAAGCACTCGACAGCGCAAAGTCGTGTTGCGTGCCAGAAGGGACAAGGCGACATGTATCCAAGCAACCTCAGGCAAGGAATCGCTGCATGAGAAAGTATCAAATGGAAAGATGCATCAGCCGAACACAGAACACATAGCTGAAGTTGATCCAATAAAGCTTTGAGAGAACTCTATCTAGTAGCACTCTAGTCGTCTAAACCTCATGTCGTAGGGAATCTTGCTTTTTCCGTCATCGTCAACCAGGCTCACGCCAATCCAAATTCACCCCTGAACGCCTTTCTCCATGCTATCGTCGCTTGCAAAAAGACACCCCACGAGCACGTACATTTGGCTTAGAAGTCATCCTCGTCAGAAAACACCTCCTCGCCACGCTTGCGGCGGGCCATTCGGTCCTTCTTCTTCTTGCGGAGCTCCGAAGCTGTAAGTTTCTTCGCCTTCTTGGTGTTCTCGATCTTGTTGCCCATAGCATCGAACTTCTCCTCCTCGTCATCACCGCCCTGAGCCAATCGAGGACCAGAGCCTTGACCCTGCACCCAGTTGTGACCAGATGGGGTCATGCGACCGTCCATGACAGCCCAGACTTCCTCAGTGAGATCCTTGGTGAACTCGGCAGAGTGAGTGATGATGATGACACCACCCTCGAAGGACTTGATGGCCTTCGACAGGGCACCAAGAGAGTCACGGTCGAGGTAGTTGGTTGGCTCGTCGAGAACGATCAAGTGAGGACGTTGCCACGAGCAGGCGGCGAGCACGACCTTGACACGCTGACCACCAGAGAGACCACGCATGCGCGAGTGGGAAACAAGCTCAGCGTCGAGTCCGAAGTTGGCGCAGTGAGCCTCGATTTCCTTGCGGACCAAAGGACGGAACTGACCGCTGGCAAGGGCCTCCTTCTGATCGACCTCAGCAACCATCTTCTGGTGAGATTGGATGAGCTCGTTACGTGGAATCCAAGCATTGTCCGCAGTCATCATAGGGGTCCACTTCTCGTTCTTCATGCCAATGTTCTCACCGAGAGCGAAAGAACACTCGTACTCGTACGAATTCTTGAACTTTCTACGCGAGTGGACACCAATGACACGACGCTGGGAGCCTTCGATTCTGTAGATCTTGTCCATGGCCTTCTCATCATCCTCGGTGACGATCTTGTTGGCACGGTCCATGGTTTCACGGTCCTCACCAGTCTGGAAACGCCACTGAATGTACTCAGACGGGGTCTTGTCGAGATGGTGATCGATGTGTGCGAAAGCGTGTTGCTTGATGTAGGCGATACGGATGTTCTCGTGCTGGTAGACATCACCACTGGTTGGGATGAGCTCACCGGTCAGCACGTTGACAAGAGTGGATTTGCCAGCACCATTTGGACCGATGACAGCGATACGCGAGCCGAGCGAGCACTGGAAGGTAATATCCTGGATCTGTGGCTTTGGTGTGCCTGGGTACTGGAAGGACATGTTGCTGACACGGACAATGGCCTTTGCCTTGGTCTTGACACCCTCGAGGAAACCTGGCTCTGGGAACTTGAACTCCATCTCGGATGCGCCGAGCTCGTAGTAGGACTTGGCCGATGGGACACGCTTGACGAACTCGCTCAGCTTGCCACGGTAACGCTTCAGCTTGAAGCGCTCGTAGTGGATGACGTGCTGAATGACGTTGTCCAGGAACTTGCTGTCGTGGGAGATGATAATCGATGTGCAAGGAGAGGAGGTCAGGTAGTCTTCGAGCCACTTCACGTTCTTCACGTCCAAGTGGTTGGTGGGCTCGTCGAGCAGGAGAATATCAGGCTTGGAGAAGACGGCACGAGCAAGTGCAAGCTTCATCTTCCAACCACCGGAGAGCGCAGTGATGACACCGCTGACCTGCTCAGGCACAAATCCAAACTCATCGAGAGTCTTGCGGACCTCCTCCTCAGGAATGTCAATGTTGGCCTCCTTGAGCTTCTTCATGGTCCACTCGATGACAGTCATCTCGGTGTCGTCAGAGTCCAAGTCGTGCTCGACGTAGACAGTCTTGACTTCGCTCTGCTTAGGGAAACCCTCGACTTGCTCGTTGTTAATGGCGCGCATGAGAGTGGTCTTTCCTGAACCGTTGGGTCCGAGGAGACCGTATCGCTGACCCTTCTTGAGGCGGAGATGTGTCTGGTTCAAAAGAATCTTAGCACCATAGGCCAAGTTGAATGTGCAGTTGCAGAGATCAACGCCCTCCTCCTCGTCTGGCTCGACCTCGTCCTCAGCGAGAGCGCCTGGAAGCGATCGCTTGCGGAGCTGGTCGACAATGCCTTCGGCGTCGTCGCCAATGATGGCGGAGGTGTATGGGAGCAGCTGTGTTGACCAACTGACGGCTTCAGTCTCCTTCTCGTCGATGAGTTGACCGCCGATAGCCGCGATGAATTCGACGACTGGGGCGAACTTCTCAGCGGCATCCTTGTGCTTGTAGCTGAGGACGTCCTTGAGCTTGGCGAGAACAGTCTCGACATCAGAGTCGTGGGAAACTTCTGGGATCTTGCCGTCCTTGACGTTACCGACACGGACGAGGGTGTCAAGAGCCTGCTTGGTCTTCTCACGGGCCTCGGGATCAGCCATGTTGTCGTAGTTGTGGTTGAGCTGTGGCATCAGCTTTGGCAAGAAAGCGGCCACAATGTTGGGGTCCTCGACAAGCTTGCACATGTTGTCGATGATGACAGCGGATTTACGCTTGATGGCGGTCTCGCGCTCCTTGAGACCACGCTCGAGCAGAGGCACCATGATGGCGAGGGTTGGCTCGTGGACGTCAGTGACGAAAGTGGTGGCACCGAGCAAGTGGATCGTCTCTGGGACATTCTCCGGCTTGGAGATACACTTGATGAGCTCAGGAATGAAGCGCTCGATATCCTTGTTGACAATCAAAGCGCACACCTTCTCCATGGTGCCGTATGCCTTCTTCTTGACTTCTGGCTTGGTGTCCCACATGGCCTCGGAGACGATTGGGATGAGTTCCGGCACACGGTATGCGGCTTGTGCGGGGGCGCTCTCGGTCAGAGCCTCGATGCACTCGAGGTCGGTCATCTTTTCAGGCCACTTCTGTGCATTTCGGATCGAGTTAATGAAGTGTGGGATGAGGAGCTTGACGGCGTTGGCGTTGACAGCCTTGGTGATGGCGAGGGCGGCGTCCTGCGCGGC
>ANSM01001523.1:0-12425 GCA_000347735.1 Cercospora canescens BHU | reverse complement strand
ACGCCAGCCTGGTCTCGTTTGGCTCTGATGCGGGCTGTGTTGCCTGAGCAGCACCAGGCGCAGGAAGCATAAGTACCCTCGCTCCCCTCCACTTTCCACGCTCCAACTTGAATGCTAGCCTCGCTGTAATAAGAGGCATCTATACTGCCCCGCCACACAGGTCTGCTAACCGACAGCCAACATGTTCTCCGTAAGCAAGCGCGACAAATCGTACAGGGACAGCTTCTCGCATCGAGCTGGAAAATCGATGAGTAGCAAAAGGCAAAAATCGTTCAAGGAATATGGTACATCGAAACGCATCAGCACGATACAGCCAGTTGTACAACAACCGTCCGCACAATCGTCACCGCGCAGTGCCAGTTCTCCCACATCTCCGTAGGTCACCCTATACTCACAACAACGATCCGAACTCACACTGTGCAGCAATCTCAACTCCGCCATCATCACTATCGCCATCGGACCAGAGCAGAGACTGTTTGCTGCCCACGAAGACGTCTTGTCGAAATCGCCCGCCTTCGCCCAACAGATCCGCAAACAATTCTTCGAGTCCAACGGCAAGCGTATCGACATACCGAACGAGTTACCCGAAGTCTTCTCAGCAATACTAGAGTACTTGTACAAAGGCGACTACACGCCCAAGCTTGAATTCGACAAGAAACATCAGAGCTGGTTCCTTGATGATGGAGATGCGGCGAACGGGATGACCGAAAGCACAGTTCGTACGCCTGACAATAACACCATCCTCAAAGACACCGTGATCTATGTAAGCATACTATTGTCTTGCACTTGAGCTTCGCGACCATACTGACATCTTCCAGTGCTCGGCAGCTCGCTATGGCCTTCCTGACCTCCAACGACTGGCCCTAAAGAAACAAGGTTTGCAATCTGGAGTCCAATGCAGTACCATCTTGTCATCAGCTCGATATGCCTATGGCAACACCCCGGCGTCAGACTCGAAGCTACGAGCACATTATCTCGCGCTGATCATCCGGAGCCGAAGCACTTTCAAGCGTAGCGGGACTATGCAAATGGAGATGGAAGCTGGCGGATCAAGCTTGTTTTTCGATCTGTTCGTGGCCATGGGTAGGTCGAAACTACGAAATTCCGCTTTCACTTCTTGATGTTAACGATCGTCAGTGAACCATCTTGACGACATTGCCTCCAACGCACGCTCTCCACGCACCTAGGCTCCCGCCTGCCGCACACGCCACCACCCTTATCTCATCATCTGACCTTACCATGATGCCTCACAACTTTATCTCGTGACGGATCTCCTTATCACCCGGGTGGCCAATCGGTTTGGTCCCACCTTTAGCATCACGACTCGCCACATTATTGATACCCTTCTGTATTGGGCTATTTTGCAAGCAGTTTTATCATGTTACTCATCAGCATGGCGTTCACGAGGATCGACTTTGACGGTACGACACCAAAATCCAAGCACTGGGCTGAAAACGAACTCTTCTGTACTATTATACCTTCTCGACAATTGTCTTGGTGGATGGCCGAGGATTTGACGACTTGAAGCAGGATCGAGAGGGGAACCAAGCATGTAACCATTACTTTTCGAAATCAGATTGTCCCATCTTGAAGTGAAGGAAGAGACATCGCAACGGGTTACTGACGCCGAGGGTTGCGATAGACGAATCGCAGGGCGATAAGTTGTACTTGTAGGAGATAAAACCAATAAATTGGAAACACAGAATTACGTTCATGATATTCTAGTCCACGCTTCCACATTGGATAGTTGACCGAGCCCGCAAAGCTATCGAGCCGAACATGTTGTTCTGTCATTTGCATACCATAAGATGTCCCGACTCTGCATTGTGCGAGACCAATTAAGGGATCTATGTCGTTACGTTAGAGCTACCGAGCCTTGCCACATGCTTCTCAAACATATTCTCCGATCCTTGCCGATGATCTTGAGGTTGGTCCGCATGGGGTGGCAACCGCAGTGACTCATGCTCGAAGGATGCATGCAAGCGAAACCTTCGGATACGTGGCGTGATGGGTGTGCTGAGTGCCGAAGGTGGTGTGGGCTGAAGACTGATTGATTCCCGCATTCCTTGAATGAGGTCAGGCGAGAACACCGAGCTAGGGCATGTCCGTTTCGCTACACCGTGTCAGAGTCTTTGCGCCTCGCTACGCCGGAATATAGATGCCGAAGAAGGTTGGCGCTGGTCACGGCCTGGGTGCCCAGGATCCATCTGGTCGCGTTGTGATGAGAATGCTGTCATACGCCAGTCCCCGGGAAGGCACCGTTCTTGTTCAGGACTACCATGCGTCTTTCTCGGGCGATATAGCCTTTCATCAGGCTCTGCATCGAATGGTCAGCCAAGGTCGCGCGATTCACGTCACATGCGCTTGAACCCGGGCGACATTTGGCAAATGTAGCAAAGTTCGCGCCTTCCGTGCCAGACATCAACTCTTCCTCCGAGGGATGAAGTGTACAAAAGAAAATTCGACGCCAACGCACCTTGTATATCGCATTTGCGATCAGACACTCGACCTCATCATAATCGAAGCCTTGGTCTCCGTTGTTCACTTCTGCTCCTGCCATCTGCAGTGCAGCAGCGAATTCGTCTGTCGGCACTCTCGACCTGCGAGGGGGAGGACCTGTGTCACCCTCTTTCGGCGGATCGAATCCTCCGGCCAGGAAGACCTTACGAAAGATGTTACGCAAGATGACATCTCGTCCACGCTCCAGCGTCAAGTATATGCGCCGCTTTACAAATTCTTCTTCTCCGTTCTCTAATGCCGTGTTGAAAGCCGCCAGGTTGCCTTTGCGTATCGACTCTGCTATGGGTTGGAATAGCCTTGCGAGGGCTGGGTACTGTGACAACACAGCCGATGAGGGAAGTGTGTGAGAGGTGATGAGTTTAGTGGGTATGAGGTAAGTCAGTATTAGCTGCACGTTTTTGGTCGACCTTGAATGGCACAAATTGTATGCTGAGGACAGATACTCCTCGGCTGCAGCGTAGTCCTCGTCGACAAAGTGGATGACTCCGCAGTAGTACATGAAGGAGGCCTGATGACTCTTGGGGAACTGTGAGAGGGGCGGCATATCGCTCTGCGATTTCAGCGTTCGCAGGATGTTCTTCGACAACGAGATGTGGTTGAGTTTGAAGTGGGTTTTGAAGAGAGCAGTCGCAATGAAATAAAGTGCCCACTTGCGCGAATCCTCTAGTGGGTTGCTATACTTACCATGAGCGCGTGCTACAGCATCGACGGCGTGTTCGTGCTTCCGCTGGGGACACGGTTTCGTCTGTTTGGTGAATGCCACAACGGCTTTGTTCCAGCGGAAGCACGGAGGATGCAAGATGAGGACTTACCGGTCACCAGCACATAGGCCAAAGATGCGGTTGATTTGACGCGCGGCATCTTCTAGCTTATCGTTCGCGCTATTCGAATCGAAGGCGTCTTCCTCCTGAATGCCACCGAATGCGATGCCATTTTCGCGCTGACTGGTGGTCTTCTGATCTGCTTTAATTGCGAACACTCGCAGGTACTTGACAAGCACGTATAGACAGGGAATCGTCCATGCTCCAAGCACGCCGATGGTATATCCTTGATACACGTTGTTGACTACTTTCTTCCAGTCTTCGTACACCTGCGCCCAGTCTGCGTCGTTCGTCTGGCCGACATTTTGCAGTTCTTCCGCTGCCAGCAAGGTGCCCACGAACTTGTGGTAGGCGGCGAAGATGTCGATCCACGTGTTGATTTCCTTTTTGTCGAGGTGTAGCGACGGATTGTATTGCAGTTTGTATCGCAGGTCAGTCTGCGCATTGGCGGCAGTTATGCCATTGCGAAAGTGATACAGTCGTCCCTGGTCGTGTTTGGGCGGTTCAGGCGAGATGCAGGTGGCCAGCAGATAGCCATTTGGGCCCGAAGGGTCTTCGTGAGCGAGCACAAAGTCCTCGAATAGCGTGTCGATATTGACCATCGCCGTGGTCTGCTTTGGATGCGATGAGTGTGTTGTTGGTTGGATGTCGCCTGGCTGGAATGTGCTCGCTTCGAGGTCGAGGTGGTTGATCGGAGGTCGGCGAGTCGGGGCTTGGCACCCCGGAATGGAAGCCACCCACAAGTTGCGAAAAGATCGAGCAAGCGACTTCTTCTCTGCTGCAGGTTCACGTCGACAAGCACTAACCCAACAGGAACAGTTACAGTGAGTCTCACGCGTTCGGTGTGCGCTTCGTGGTATGCTAACAGTGAGCAGATGGGTAAGCACCGTCCGACCTCCTACTCGGCTGCGCACGCGCATCGAGTTTTGAATGGGTGAAAGAGGAGGGAACATGCAAAGACCTGAGCAGAATTGCAGTGCGCCATGCGCATAGGGCCAAATGCTTCCTGCCATCGAATTGTTCGACGAGCAGAAGCCAGTGGACAGCACGAGCGCAGAGGGTCGAGACGCATTGGACACACCTACAACTTTTCTGCTGTCAGACAGCGCTGATATTGTTTGCCCAACAGTTCAGTCTGCAAGCGCCGGCTACAAAGGCCTGGAGGAGTACCAGGTCATTGGCCGCCATCTCCCCAGCGATGTCAAGCCAACGCCAAAGCTCTACCGCATGCGTATCTTTGCGCCAAACGATGTCGTCGCCAAGTCCCGTTTCTGGTACTTCCTTGCCAAGCTCCGCAAGATCAAGAAGGCCAACGGTGAGATCGTCAGCTTGAACAAGGTGCGTACATGGCGGGGGTGAAAATGATGTGGGGGCGTTGTTGGTGCTGACTGGTGGGCCAGATTCACGAGAAGCACCCTCTGAAGGTCAAGAACTTCGGTATCTGGATCCGCTACGACTCGCGTTCCGGCACACACAACATGTACAAGGAGTACCGTGAGATGTCTCGTGTCGACGCCGTCAAGTCGCTCTACCAGGACATGGCTTCCCGCCACCGTGCCCGCTTCAGGACCATCCACGTATGTCCTGTACTCATCCTATGGCGGTTACTGCAACTAACACTTCCTGCAGATCCTCAAGGTCGTCGAGGTTGAGAAGACCGACGACATCCGCCGCCCATACATCAAGCAGCTCACCGCCAAGAACCTCAAGTTCCCACTTCCTCACCGTGCACCACCGAAGCGCGGCAAGAAGATTTTCGCCGCCACTCGCCCGAACACTTTCTACTAGGCGTTTCGTGGATATTGTGCATTTGCTGGGACAGACTGCGACTGCCTGGTTTGGCGGTCTTGTGGCGTTGCTACGCAGGAGTAGCTAGCGTATGATCAAAATATGAGGCTTACCGCCCGATGCACGAACATTGATGACTTCCAACATTATCCTTCAGTTTTCCAACTCCCTGCGTCAATTTCAAGTTCGGTGCGTCGATGTGTGGAGACAGGTTCGGTGGGAACCCTTCGTACTGATCAGACGTGCTGTTGGTAGTGTGCGAATGTTGGCAAAATCAAACACAACCCAGCGTGCAAATACGTTTTGAGAGTGTCGAAGATGGCACAATATGATGCCGCATGCAGTAAATCATGAAAGCTCTGCATTGCGATCGACTACTCAAACCACCATTTCCGACAGGCCAAGCCAACACATACTCAGCAAATTCGAGGAGTAACTCTCTCACACACGCACTTCTTTCACAGTATCACTGGTGCGTTTCTTGAATTCAATTTCCTGTGAATGGCCATCTAGACCATCAAGGGTCTCAGGCAGTGCAACACCTAATCTTGCAGCTTCTTCAGCGCTAAAAGTGCCATAGTAGTCCATGTCATCTACCTCCGTCAGCCCGAGGGGCGGAAAAGCCTTGTTGAGACAGTAATACACGGAGAAGCTGACCACAAATCCCAGTGGGTATGCCAGGTAGTACAAATTGGTGCATGCTTTGGGGACCACGATCTCGGGATTGACGGCATTTGCGAAGCCCGGCAGCAGATATGACCATCCTGTAATCCAGGCTGCGAAACTTCGCCAATTGATACCGTGCCAGAAATAACAGATTCCGTCTTTACCAGGATGGTACAAGTCTGATAGCTTGACTCGACGCTTTCGTAATATCCAATAGTCGCAAATCATGATGCCAACCATCGGTCCCAGAAAGACTGAATACGCACTGAGTACGCTGATGAAAGTGCTTGCCGCGCTCAGCAGCTTCCACGGACACATTGCAATGCTGAGAACCAGGCCAACGTATGCGCCCCGTCTAATGTTGATGTAGGATGGGAAGAGGCCTGCCATGTCCATGCCCGCCGAGAAGGCATTATCGATACTGTTGATAGCAAGTTGACAAATGACCAGACCACATCCTGCGAAGAATCCAGCTGCCCGCGCTCCAGCTGTATAATTAGTATCTAGCACTTTCTGGATCAAATTTGGAGGGTTCCTGTCAACGTGAGTATCACGGTAGCCGTTGTGACCACAGTAGAGCTCTACTTACCAGATTGCCTCTCCGTAGACCTGTTGTGATGCCGAAGCACTCAAGCATCCCAAAGACGGCATGATGACTCCCAGGACTATAATGGAGAGCCACTGCCCCATAACCTGATCACCAGGTCTGCGTGCGAATCTCGAGTAATCCATCTGATTCGTAAGACCAACCGCGATACCTCCGATGACTGTGGTTACGCCGTGGACCATGTCCCAACCCAGCTCGGAATCACTCAACGCTGTTGCTGGCTGACTGAGCAGTGGTCCGCCGCCACCTGCTTTGGTCATAATCCAAATAACCATGGAGATGAGTGTCGTCGCTGTGATGGCGTTGAACCATAGGATGACCCATTGTATCCGCTCGGGTTTGATATACAGGATAGGTATCATCAACACGTTGAAAACGACCCATCCTATGAATTGTTTCGTGTTCATATCAGCAGAGGGAGGGAAATGATTACGCATATTTTGATAGCTCGGGAAGATGGCAGCGAGAACGTTCTGGACGCAGAGCCCTCCAGTCCAGCTCTGTACAGAGAACCATACCAGAGACAGTATGATTCTTTGGACCAAAGCAAGGTAGCTCCCGTACATGCCCCAAATATACCGGCTGACCACAGGAAACCCAATGTGCCACTCTGCTCCCACGTAGCCATTTCCCACGGCGACAGCTGCGATGATGACTTTGCCAATGATAGTGGCGATTACAGCCTGCCACACTGCCAGGCCCGCTGAGACCAAGGACGCCCCAAGCTGCCAATTGGACAAGGTGAGCTGATTTATGGCCCAGAATGACAGGTAGGAAGTCCGAGTCCATGTCCTGCGATGAGGCGGAAGAGGCCGTATGTCTTCGTTGATCCAGAAATTGGTCACGCTGCGAGAATTTGACGGAAGCCTGCAAAACTCGAGAATGTCCTTGAAAGTCATCTTCACTTGGGAAAAGAAGAAACGGGAACTTGGGACGAGTGGGAGCGCATTACTACCATCATGATGTACAAGACAACAGGTTGGCCTGCTGATCGTACAATCAGAGCCTCATGCTTGCATGCCCTACAAGCCAGTATCTTGTCGCTCCAGCTGCTGTCCTGGTCGCCACGATAGGCGAATGGCAGGCATGGGCCGCCAACGCCCAGGAAAATTCGGCCACGCTGCAGAGTCAGGGCGACAGTACACCGGATTGCCGAAGTTTGCGTCAATAATACCAGAGGAGGGGTTTGGCCGGCGGCCGATGATAAGAGTGAAGACCGTGCGGAGAGGAGGTTTGGGCAGAGCTTGGGCCCCCCAGCATGAGTCTCCGGGTATTCCCAAGGTTCCATCGAACTCTCTGCCAAACCTACCCATGACCTGGTAGCATTGGCTGGTCACACTCGTGCTGCTACCCATGGACAGTCATGGAGAGCACATGGCCGTCATGCTGGAAAGCTGTTCGCCTCGGCGGGCCATCGCCCGACAGCATACGCGCCGTCACCCGTAGGCACACCTCGCCCACGAGCTTGCGAAGCTCTCTCCGTAGGTAGGGCACTGTACTTTAATTGATTGTCTCTTGACAGGCGAGAGACCGCTGCTCGACCTTTACTGAGCTTATCCACTGACAACATGGTTGGCGGGAACGTCAAGAGCATTCGCATCGGCGTCGATGTCGGAGGTATGAGCCTATGCAAATGCTTCTCTCCGGCAGCGTGGGAATGATAACTGACGTGCCCTCAGGCACCAATACCGACGCGGTAGCTATCGATCCATCGCAGCAGTATTCCCCAACACGTGGCGTCCTCGCTCACCATAAGACACCCACTACGCCCGATGTCACAGCCGGGATCGAGAAAGCAGTAAGGAATGTGCTTACTCAGTCTGAACTTCCTCCAGAGAGGATAGTCAGCGTGACTGTTGGAACCACACATTTCATCAATGCCGTGGTGGAGCAAGATGCCCGGCGTCTCCGCAGAGTGGCGATAATTCGCATCTCCAAGAGTTTCTTGAGAGAAGTGCCTCCATTTTCAGAGTTCCCGCCAGGTCTGACGAGCATCATCAAAGGCTATGTGGGATATGTGGACGGCGGGTTGCACATCGACGGCTCCGAAGAGGCGGCGGTAGATGAGCAGCAGGTCGTGGATAGATGTCGAGAGATTAAGAAACTTGGGTTGAGTGCTGTGGTTGTAGTTGGAACCTTCTCGCCAATCGACGAGCATTTCCGCCAGGAAGATCGAGTTCGGGCCATTGTGCTGCAAGAGATGCCCCATGCAGATGTCATTGCCTCGCACGAATGTGCGAATATTGGCCTGATGGAGCGTGAGAACGCAGCGATCCTCAACGCGGCTATCCTCCGATACGCGAGGCGAACCGTCAAGGGCTTCCGAAGGGCTATGAAGGCATTGAAGCTGACCTGTCCGCTTTTCCTCACACAAAATGATGGTACACTCCTCGACTCCGCCTCAGCTGCACAGATACCAATTCGTACATTCTCGTCGGGGGCAACCAATTCTATGCGAGGCGCTGCGTATTTGACAGGCCACGACCTCGCTCGATCGTCAGCGATCGTTGTGGATATTGGAGGTACAACCAGCGATGTTGGAGTTCTGTTACCTTCAGGATTACCTCGCCAAGCTTCCGCCTATGTTACAGTCGCAGGAGTGCGCGTGAACTACTCAATGCCCTCTCTGCACTCTATCGGTCTAGGGGGTGGGTCCATCGTAAGAGAAAAGCATGGCAAAGTTACAGTCGGCCCAGATTCTGTCGGCCACTACCTATTGCGCGATTCTTTAGTCTTTGGAGGCAGAATCACGACAGCGTCAGACATCGCAGTCGCGGCTGGCAAAGCACACATGGGCGATGAGGCCGTGCTTCACCTTGACAAGGGTTTCATCGAGCAAGCTCAGCAGAGGATGAAGACTCTACTCGAAGCTGCGATCGATGCAGTGAAAACTTCTCCGGAACCTTTGCCAGTTCTGTTAGTAGGTGGTGGTGCTGTGCTCGCACCGACGACACTCAAAGGCGCATCAGATTTGAAGTTGCCGCCGTATCATGATGTCGCGAATGCTGTAGGTGCTGCTATATCCAAAGTAGGCGGCATCGTGGACATCATTCAGAGCGTGGCAGACCAGACGCAAAACCAGGCGATTGAGCGCGCTAAATCCATGGCGAGGCACCGGGCACTGGACGCGGGCGCCATTCGAGAGAGTATCGTCATTGCTGAGATCGAGAGCTACCCCGTGAGTTACGTCGCAAACCAGCTGCGCACAGTAGTCAAAGCTGTGGGAGAGCTCGACATTGATTCAGAACCTGCGTGGCTCAACGATCAGGAGGAAGACGATGACGTTGATGAAAGCGAAGCGGCAAAGAACAGCTCTGTCAAGGTGATCGATGAACCTCCCGTCGACCCTCTGTCGTACCGACCTGGCGTCGCTCGAAATAAGGAGACCGGTGTACTGGAATGGCACATCACTGAAACTGATCTAGACTTTCTGGCTGATGGTTGCTATGTCTTAGGTTGTGCTGGTGGTGGCTCTCCCGCAGCATCTCGGATTCAAATGAGAGACATGCTTCGCGAAGGATACAGGATGAAAGTGATCGATCCTGCTTCCCTCAGACCAGATGCGCATATATATTGGGGCGGACATATGGGGTCCCCAGCGACATCGAACGAACGTCTGCAATCTCTCGAGACCGTCCACGCGTTCAACGCGTTGCTTGAGTACCGAGGCGAGAGCACCTTTGACGCCATCATGGGTCTCGAAATCGGCGGCGCAAATGGCCTCGAACCGTTCCTAGTTGGCTCTTCTCGCTTCTTTGATCGTCCTATCATCGATGCCGACTGGATGGGGCGAGCGTACCCCACGTACTGGCAGACGACTCTTGCTGTCCATGCTCCTGGAGAGCTTGTTCCATGTGCCATTGACTCTGGCGACGGGAAGACTATCATCATGACTAAGGCTAGTAACGATGAAATTGTAGATCGAGCCCTTAGAGCTTCGTGCTCCGAAATGGGATGTAGAGTTGGCATGGCAGCCAAGCCGACCACAGCTGACAAAGTGCAAAAGTACGGCGTCCTGAGAACCGTGTCTCTCGCTTGGCGGATTGGACGTTGCATTGCCCAGGCTGAAGTCACAAATACTCTCTCTACTGTTGCAGAACAAATTATCGAAGAAGTGGGAGGAGAGAAGAGCGGCAAGGTTCTGTTCCGCGGCAAGATCGTCGAAGTCGAACGTCGAATCTTCAAGGGGCACTCATATGGAAGCATCACCGTCGCAGGACTTTCCACGGATGAAGAAGACGAGACTTCAGATCTAAAGGCCCGGCGTCTCCAAGCTGTAAAGTCCACTGGTACACTCAAGATTCCTTTCAAGAACGAAAACATCTACGCGGAGCACAGAGATGATGATGGTACGTCGACCATCATTGCTTCGGTTCCGGATTTGATCTGTGTGCTAGACACCGGATCAGGAAAGAATCTTGGTGTTCCGGAGTTCAAGTACGGTTATCGCGTCACAGTCCTAGGCATCACTTGCAGTCCGCGTTGGTCGGAAACGGAGAGCGGCCTCAAGATTGGTGGTCCTGGTGCCTTCGGGTATCCTGACATTGCGTATAAGCCCTTGGGGCAGTATGTTGAGCCAAGGAGTGTCATTGAGGAGTTTGCCCCATAGTGTGAGCTGGGGTTGCGCTCTTGCCCTTGAAAAACGTTCTCGCAACAAAAGCAATTTTCGCACAACCATAGCCTTTGTACAAGAATTCGAATCTTCCTCTACTTATGAGCCTGAGTTTGGGCACGAAAGCGGCGCAGAGAAATGTTTGAGACGGGAGGAAACTTTGCCGCCTCATACATCAGTCTGAATGACGACTAGATTTCCCGAGAAACTCTGGGACTTCAATCTTTGTGCGAAATGCCTTCAGAGGGACTGCACGCTTTGTTAGAGATGCTGGCGCGTCCTCGTCCTATCTGTAGGACGACGGAACGCGTCTCGACCTGGCCCGCTTGACCAGTCGATGACCAGAGAAAGAATAAAGCATGGCAGCCGACCTGCTTCCTCTTCTTACATCTGCCACTCACCATCTTCACCAAGACGACGCGGAGCAGAGAAGATGCTACACACCACCATATCAATCAGAAAAGACCCTGGGCATCGCCGGAGCAACAGACCGTGTGCGGAGACGGCGGAGCTCAGTAGCAAGACACTGCCGGACACGGCCCTGTTTCAATCACAGTCGAAGGTTTCGTAATATGACGGTGTATGCCTAACATGATTCTCTCTCGCTTTTGTGCAGTTTGCGAGTCGTCAAAATTTCCAGCAGAAAGCAAGGCAGTGCATTGCGCTTGCATTGCACTCACGAAACTACCACGATCTTTCTGCAGCAAAAACTCACACCATGTCACACCGTCATACCTTTACTGACCTTTTGCCTTCCGAGATCTGTTCCCTTGTTGAATCGGTTGTCAGGATCGTACTTCTTCTTCACAGCCAACAGTCTGTCCCAATTCTCCCCGTAGACCTCCCTCAGATCAACCCAATCATGCAAGAAAGCCGGAAAATATTCGCCATGGAAGCCGTTACCGGCGGTGATCTGATTGCCTAGTTTCGCAAATTGCGTTGATGCTATGCTCTCCACTTTCTCAGATGTATCTTCGGGCGAAGTCACCAGCGCAACTTGCATCACGTGTCTTCTTCCACGACCGTGCGGCCACGCAGTAGCAGCAGGCGAAGACACAGAATTGAATACTTGTTCTTGCATCAATTCAAAAATCACAGCGCTTCCGATCCCGAAGCCTTCGTGAAGTTGAATCGTGTCCTCGAACCATTTCCATAGTCGAATGATGAACTCATCATCGATGTCAGAGATTAAAGGAGCGGAGCATCGATACCTGGAAGTGCCATGCCACGCTTCGTACGGTTCAGTCAGAGTGTACACTTGCGAGTATGTCATTTCGCCGCCGCCCACTTGCACCGCGCCAGGAAGCTGGAAAGCCCAGGCAAATCCTTCTTCGCTGCGGCCATGGGCTTCGCCGTGCATGTCAAAGAGAGTGAGGGCGATTCCCGGACGCGCGCCTTGCGGCGGCTGCCC
>ANSM01001522.1:0-26634 GCA_000347735.1 Cercospora canescens BHU | reverse complement strand
CGCTCGCCTCTACGCCAATCCCCGTCTCCAGGCGGAGCGCCTCCTCCACGCCCGCCTCGATAAGACCCAGATCCATAGGACCCCCCACCACCCCTGCCATAGCCCCCTCTGCCGTAGCCTCCGTCCCTACCATAGCCACCTCCGTATCCATTCTCTCGTCCTGGTGGCGGCCCGCGATTCCCATATCCGCCATCGCGCGGCGGGCCACGTGGTATAGGCTGCACTCTACCGTCCTGACCTGGAGGGTATATCGAGCACGCGACATAGTCTCCGATCACAAACCTCGCGCCGGCCAAAGTTTTGTGCGCATCCCCCTCTAACATGTCCTTGAGGTCCAAAGCTTCGTCTTGGTCATCTTGCAGCTCTGCGTTTCCTCCACCAATCACTACTGATCCCAACGGCTTATCAATCCATTTCCCCCGGTTGCCTTCCACGATGGTAGCGCGTGTGTCGGGGAAGATGAGCTTGAACACGAGACGCGTCCCGACGCCCGGCGAAGGTATAACGCCTTGCGGGAGGACGGAGGTGAAGAGCGCCGTAAGTTCGCCCAAGGTGCAGTTGGGCCATGTATAGATTTGCACACTCTGCTGCCTGATGGTGGTGGGAAGAAGTGAGGAGTAGTCGGGAATGTTTGAGGTGTCTGCCGGAGGCGCCACGCTGAACTCCCATGGATCGAGAGGGCGCGCTTGACGCCAGAAGAGTCGCAGGAGGAAAGGCGCGGTCGTCGCGCGATCGATGTTGCTGCCAGCTTCGGGTTGAAGCGCCATTTTCGGGATTCAGTGGTGTCGCTGCTATGGGATCATGCAGTGTATGTGTTTCTTGTCGGGATCGAGAGGAATTGGAGGTGAATGGCGATGGATCGGTAAAGTTGTTGATGCAAGCTGCAGATCTCCAACTGAGCTCGAAGTTTTGACGCATGTGAACTTTGTCCATCGAAGCGGACCCCACTCCGCTGCGTGCATCTTTCGAGCTGCGCGTTCTCAATCGCAAGTCTTTCATTTCGGACTCACAAACACTCACCGTCGATATGGACTTTGCAAGTTTGATGAAGTCGCAGATTGCGTCTTCGAAGCCCGCAAAAGAGGAAGGGAGCAAGAAGTACCTCAAGCGATCAGAAATCGAGGCGCAACGGCAGGAAGAGTATGCGCGGGAGCAGGCACAGCTAGAAAAGGAGCGGCTGGAACGCCTGGAGAAGAAACGAAAGCGAGACGAAGAGGAGGCCGAGCGAACCCGCGCAAGGGAAGAAAAGAGGCTTCGGTTGGCAGAAGAGAGTCGAAAGATACGTGAAGAGGAAGAAGAGGCAGAAGAGAGAGTGCGGAGGAAGCGATTAGGTCTGCCGGAGCTAGAAAAGAGGGACAGTGAGACTATTCCCTTGAAGGAGGGCGAAGAAGACATCGTGGAAGAAGAGCTGCAGGCAAAGCTGCGCGAAATGAACGAACCTCGCATTCTCTTTGGCGAAACGCATGTCCAACGCCTGCGTCGGTATCGCAAGCTCACAGCACTGGCACTGGCGCCAAAAATCAGCAGTGGACCCATTCCTACAACTCTGGAATTGGTGCCAGAGGCAGAAATGAAAGTTCCAGAAAGCGTCCCCAAAGACAAAGAGGGCTACAAATTCCTTCTTCGCCAGCTCGCCTCATACTTTGATATGCTGCTTTCCGAATGGCAGAATGCACTAGCCCGGCGAGCAAAAGAGGTCAAAGAATCTTCAACTGGCAAGCAAGCCTACAACTCGTATCTTGCCGCGAAAGACAATCTCAAACCACTCTTCAAGAAGCTGGAGACGGACACCATCGAATCTGCGATCCTGCCGCCCATCCTGGAGATCGTTGACCTTGCGCAAAAGAAGCGCTATGTGGACGCCAACGATGCGTACCTCAGACTGAGTATTGGAAAGGCTGCTTGGCCCATCGGTGTCACCATGGTGGGTATCCATGAGAGAAGTGCCAGAGAAAAGTTGCATGGCGAGAACAACCAAGCGCACATATTGAGTGATGAGACGACGAGGAAAATGTTGCAAGGTATTAAGCGCTGTCTTAGCTTCGCGCAGACTCGGTGGCCACCTAGTGATATTGGACAGCTGATGGGATGATTGAGCAAGATTGAGGAATCAAGCGCCTACACTTACGAGTTGTCGAAAGCACTCGTGGCAGTAATCACGAAGAACAATAAGAGATATGGCATTAGGGCCATGTCAACAAGATACGAGGCCTTTCGTATTCATATTGTACTATCACCAGATTTGACTGCTGCAACGAAATACCAGGCAGGCTTCGGCACGTGTAGAGTGTACTACCTTTCCAGATCTTGGCGTTAGATTACATGATAAGCTAGTGAATGAGTTGATGAGTGTACCGATGAGAAAGAGTCATGGTAGTCGTAAGACAGGCGTGAAACAAAACGACGATATATCTGAGGCTACCCGACTACGGGCCGAGCCTCAAGTACCCACGACTCCAGGTGTCACTGCGAGGGTGAATGATAGAAGAACCTCGGACTGCCAAAATCCATCACAAGCTTATCAAAACAGGTTAGATCCTATGCGACTCCGTATCGTTTTGCCTTTTCGGACGCCTTCGGGGCTGACCACCTCCTCCTGCTCTCTTGACAGCCTGCTCACTTTCACAAAGCAAGCTTTCCCATCAATGGATCATATTCCAATGGTCAATAGCAATACTCCAAGAACTTCTTAGCAGACTGTGAACCACACCAATTTTGATGCGCGCAAACCTAGGTCAATGGTAGCGTATATCAACGATATTCACTCCCGTCTTAAGTTGCAGCACTTGTCAAAGAACCATGCCTGAATCTGTTGCAAAACGACGTTCCACGAAAAAGAGTCGCGGTGGATGCTCGCGCTGCAAAGCTCAACATGTAAGCGGTCATGTGAAAGTTGTAGTCATTCAATTCGTTGATGATAACGCAGTTGAAATGCGACGAAGCAAAACCGACTTGCGGTCGCTGCAAAAGGCTAGGTGTGGAGTGCCCTGGCTACATTCAGCGATATCGATGGCTGAACGACACAACCACTGCCGCCTCATCAACAACATCAGTCACGCAGACCGAAAATGCTAGTCCTGGAGCTGATCTTCACTGGTTGGAGATGACACCCCACCCTGATGCGCAGCAAGAAGCCTCATCACAAGCTAAAAAAATTGCTGATAATGTCCCCGTCAGCCCAAGTTGGGAAAATTTCACGATGCCAGATCAGCATTTCAGTGTCCTAGATTTTTCCGAGCTCCTTCAACCAAATGAGGAAACTAATGATGCTAGCACGACCGAGCAGCTGGTACCAATACAGAAGCAGAGCAATCTGCTCCAGTCAATGCGGGCCCACACAAGAGAGCTCGTACCACGACCCCAAGCCTCATTAGCGCATCAGTCATCAGAGCTGTTGAGCTACTACTTTAAGAACGTCTCGAAACTGTATGCTGTATACGACGACCACCGCAACCCGTTCAGATCCGTCGTCTCGAGCATGCACAGCCACTCTCTAGTTATCAACTTGGCCGCACAAAGCATGGCGGCCGCATGCTTGAACGAAGTGCACCCGCGATTCAACAAGCTCGGCAAGAAGCTGCGTCAGGAGGCCATGGAGCTTATATTCAGTCAACACCAACTCGATAGCAAGGCATTGCTTGCACTCATGATGTTTGGACCTACAGGTAATTGGCACGATGCTAAAGACCTCGGCCTTGACTTTTACGCTATGATGAGAGACCGCATTGACAGTATGGCATCCACGGGAGAACTCGTGCAACACGAAATCAATCTGAATAGTTTCAATTTCTTCCGCGAAGCCATGGTCTTCTGGGAAATGCTCCTCACATTTGTGGCCGACGGCAAGGCCATACGCCCATGCACAACTCCGCTAGGGCCCCTACTTACCTACCAACCTGCGAGACACATCGCTCATCCATGGACCGGCGTAGCTCGTGATGCGATACAAATAGTAGCCGACATAGGCCGGCTTGTGCGTGCGCACCGTGTCCGGCATCAGCAGCAAAATTTCGTCACGCAAGCATATGTCCACCAACTCAATGAGGACTTGGTAGTCGCTCGAGACTTAGAGAATAGACTTCTTGCTTGCCGACATCCAGATGTGGATAGCATTGTCCAGCCTGACGATGCCGAAACTCCAGTCTGGCATCTCACAACCCTAGCGGAGCTCTATCGGTATGCCGGATTACTGCAACTGTACCGTGTCTTCCCAGACACACTCTCTGAAAGACTTCTCGCCGAAGACAGCAGCGCACTCGCAATGCTCATATCTGGAGAACAGAATCCGGAAGCGATGGGCAGGAGAACCAAATGGCTGACCCAATTCGCCCTCGAAGCTCTTCGTCTACTCGAAACTATCCCTCTAGAGTCAGGCACGCGAGACTTCCAGCCTTTCCTTCTCGTAGTCCTCTCGTCTGAGCTTGTATGCGAGACGCCCAAGGACGCAACACATGCCGCCGAAGGAGCAGATAACATGGATGAAGACGGTGAAGGGATCGACTCGCATTTTGCTGAAGTGGCAATGATGCGGAAAATGGTTCTAGATAGACTGACCAGCTGTCTGAGACTATTACCACCGAAGCCAATCCGCGTATGTATCGACATTGTGCAGGAAACCTGGAGAAGAATAGATGCGGGACAGCAGGACGTTTACTGGCTGGATGTCATGATACAGAATGGATGGGAAACGATTATGGCATGAATGGGACGAAACCAACGTTATACTCTTGATCTAAAGTGATCGCTGCAAACCAAACCTGTCTCCAATTTAAGAGGTTTTATTGCCTCCTTGCTCAGAATTGGCCTAGATTGTGCCATAGCGAATACTCGGAGATGCGATTATGTCATGTTCTATAATGGAGTAGACCTACCTCCGAAAAAGAATAGAGCTCTCAGGTCGCTAGCGTTACGACGAAGCGCGACTGTGCTGCAGAGTGCCGTCCGAGACACGAACGCTTAGAAATCTTCTGCCGATGACTTTAGATACCACATTGCAATCGAATCTCTGTACAGGATGCAGATCTATGATCCCGCTAGGTCTTGCACGTTTTACATTTGGGATCCACCCTGCCACTGCGTCCAATCCTGCTGCTGTGGCCACCAGTCATCCTGACCCATGTTGTCTACGAAGTTCGAATTATCCGGCATATCCGTGGGGAAGGTGTCCCACATCATTTCGTCCCAGAACTGATTAACAGCCGCCTCGCCGTTCAAGCCAGGACTAAGTGTCCATCCAGGCTGCATGAGGCCATACTGTGGCTGAGAAGGAAACATGCCTTGCGCTGCGGCAAAGGCATCGTTTGAAGAACCGGCATCTGTATGACCTTCGAGACCCTGCGCTGTTTCCGCCTCCGCTTGCGTAGGTGGCAATACAAGCGACGTTCTCCGTTGCATCAAATCCTGCTGTTGTTGATGATATTGCGCATTATGTGCAGCGACATACTTCGTGGCGTCGTAGAGCCGTTGAACAACGTCCCGGCTCTTGCTGGCCGCAACAGACCAGCGCTGCAATCCATCGAAGAATGGGATGCTTTTCTCCACGTCTCTTTTCCAGCTCTCCAGGTCATCGTCACTTCCGGGAGTGGTTGTTGAAGCTCCGCCATGACTCCCTGGTGTCAGCAATGGACTCTCGGCTGCTGTCGGCCCGTTCGGCGGCATAGCTAGTACTGAGAAGAGAGAGACGAGCGGGATCATCACAGCTTGATACATCATCCAAACTGCATTCCAGCCTGCAATCAAGTTCTCTTGACAAGTTGCAATGATGTCGGAAATGGTTTGACTTGCAACAATTCGGCATCTGCCGACTGCTAGTCTCTCTTCTGCTGACATGTTCGACCACGAAGTCCTTCGCAGTGCTGTCGCTAGCAGGATTGGCCGATGCATCAGTATTTTGAGATTTTGATAACGCCAGCGCATGATCGCACGAGGCGTCTTCAACACCTCAGGGCACACCGTGCGATCCCGCTCGGGCGGCTGCGCAAAGTCGATTGTAGTTTTTCCTGCGGATTGGGTGTACGATCTGGGCGAGACCTTGTGGTCACCAGCAGTCGAGCTGTGGCGCTTGCGTGGCGGCGCACGCTCAACGACATCGCGTAGCATGGGTGGTAGGTCATCGTGCCATTTTTCAAGCTCTGCGTCCAGCGCAAACAATGCTTCGAAACCAATGTTGGATTGCGCTGCCAGGATATCCTGTACTTTAGTCGCGATCTTGCAAAAGGGAATGTTGTGAATGATTGGTAGCAAGGTCAAACTCTTCAAGTATTGCGCGTTGTTCATCTGCGCTGGGATCCGCGGGTGTTCGATAGTGATGCCGTCTCCCGTTCTTCCAAGCGATGGTCTTCCTGTTGTGATAGACGCCCATGAGTCGAGAACGTACAGGCTCCACCAGGTCCTTCTCCGTATCTCGACTGGCACTTCCGAGTTGCTCAAGACCACGTTTCCACCAGCGAGAGATTCGTTTCTTCGACTTTCACTGTACTCTCTATGCAGGCCGTGAGCTGTGGCCATGCGTAGCGTCGCCCCCATGATGCCATTGGCCTCGTTGGGTCTGTTCAGCCAGTGTAAATAGTACCCGCTGAGCAGAGCAAAGGCTTGTAAGGTGAATAAGCTTCCGCTGCCAAATGTCTCGACTTCCATGTGTTTTCGTGCTCGTTGGTAAAACACCATGTGATCTTCGTTCGTACAGGTTGTGCTCGCCAGCGAACCTAGCGCGAGAACCATATTGAGAAGACAAAGCCAGGATGAGTCTCTGCGCGATCCATATAGATAACTGTGCCGGAAAGAGTCCTCTTCAATCATCGGCATGAGAACATGGACGTGCGCGAAGTATGAGTCGATGAGCCTGTTGCCTTCGTCTGCTGGTGGCAACTCTTGTGGGTCGGGGTCGCGATCGTAAGGCGGTGGCGTGGAGCTGCGACTCGGTGCCGCAGTCTCTGCTTGTGCCTGAGCGATGAATGGTCGAGCCATAGGAGCGGTTTTGAAGATGACCTTCATGGCCGCATTGATGCTTGAAACTCCCACGTAGGAAGACGCTCTATCAATCGACAACGAAAGTCCGTTGATGTCATCAGAAATGCCCTGAATCTTGTCCCGCAGGCGTTTTGCTTCATCAGTATTGGGATCTTGCTCTGGGGCTTGTTCGAGCGCGTCGAGACTGTCGGCGCCCTCGGATCTCTTGATGGACTCTGATTTCGCCAGTAGGCGATCTGGAGCTTGACTGGGAGACGTGCTCGCTGCTGGCAGTGTCACGGCCATATCGATGAGCTCAGCCCTGGGCAAAGACACAAACTCTTCGACGTCTTTGCCCGGGAAGAGTCTCGCAAAGACTGCATGATACTGTTCGACCTGCGACTGCAATTTCTCCACTAGCCTGTACCTATGGTCAGCTGCGACAGCGAGCAGAGAATTTTACTACCCACTTTCTCGATGGCACAACCCTTTGCACGGGTTTCGCATATACGCATTGCTCGGGATGTTGATACCACTGGCACTGAGCACAAGGCTGAAGGCCATCGCAGCGGATCTTTCGTCGCCTGCACTCGACACACGCGTTGCTGGTCGAGATTCGTCTCGAGCCCGCATTTGGGCGGCCGGTTTTGCCGCTTTCGCCTGGATCTGCGGAGCTGGAGGCGGTGTTGATTTGGAAAGTGTTATACATGGTAAGCACCGTGAGGGTCCTCTCTGGTCCAGCGTTCTCAGATTCTCATTTTCCCGGTCTTCTCTCCTGGATTTCGCCAATAAGTCCGATCCGAATCATTCGTTTGCTTAGCCAATCTCCTTGAAGATACTCAGCCCATCGCTGGAATTCTCGTCGACGTGGCGGGAACGGTGGACAGTCACGTTTTACCTAGATCGCTTCGCATGACAGAGAGGTCCACATGGTCCCGAACGGCACGACCAGCACATAATCTGGTGTCGTGAAAGGATGCAGTTTGGATCGAGACCCCGGTCGATTATATTTGGGGGTGTGAACAGGCGCACCCCGCGTCATGCAGCACCAAACGGCCGGCGCCAAACGCAAGGATCGGGAGCACTTCGACGGCGCCATCGGCTAGAACTCTGGAACGAGGCGTTCACTAAACATGATATGCACGATCAAATATCACGGAATATTCCAGCACCTCTGTCAGTGTTGACTTCACATTCCCTGATGAAATGCTACTGCAGTACTACGTGCGATTGTGTTACGTTTCAAACAGTAGCGGCAAACACCGACAGATGCCAGTCATGCCACGCTGTCTGCTGCTGAATGACGGGACCACTTGACGTGCATGCATCGGGGGTATATATTCTTAGGCTGCTCCAAGATATGTCCATCGCAATGGAGCATCATTCGTCTTCAAGCCCGTGACACTGACGATTTGATCATCCCCCGGAACGATGTCGATAGCGCTATCGTTCACCAATATGCCTTCTCGCTCCTCGAAAACCAGGCCTTTCGTCGGTTTTGCAGCCCTGATGGTGATTCTATCACCAGATGACTTGACTTCGACGCCCCGGTCGGAAAAATCCAGATACTTCAGAGGCTGCGGCCAATCAACGTCTCGACTCACAACCTGGTCATCCACGAAAATCCGGGCCGCGAGAACATGTGGCTCTTCCCGGTCATTGTGAATGGTGCCCTTGGCAATGTTTGTTGTGCCATTCGCCACGATGAGGACATCACGTACGATGATGGCCTCCTTGATCTCCCTGCCGGTGCCAATGCTGATGAAACGCAATTCGACTGTACCCTTGATCTCTTCAGTGCGTGAGCTGGACACCCAGCATTCGTATTCCAAGGCCTTGGCTGGTCGAGCATGCACAACGCTCCAATCATGGTGCGCTCGTTTGACAGCCACAGCGATTGGCGCCAATACCCTTCTCACCGCATAGTAAGCGGGCTTTTTCCTCAGAAAATAGTCGACGATGGACCACGATGTTACTGGCCAGCAATCGTTTAGCTGCCACAGCAGAGCCCCACCGCAGAATCGCTTCTGACCCCACTGCTGCCGCCACCCGCGATAACCGAACATGAGCGCTTCTGCCTGGCTCAGCTGCGTCAAATGGATGTACTTCTCCAGATCTGTTTCCGTACGGAAGTTTTCCACCAGGTACGTGGCGATTCGCCTCTCGTGGCCGTCGGCTTTGTTGTGATGATCAAGCATCTGACTTTGAGGATAGAGCTGTGTCGGGTCCGTTACATACCACTTGATGGTGTCGATGTGAGGGAAAGCTTCCATGCCGAACTCGCTGTTGAAACGGCCTCCAAGGGTATCAAATATTTGATACTTCTCCTGCGTGCCGTGCCATACGTTCCACTGATGCATATCTCCAACCGTGCGGTCCGTTGTAGGTTTGCCGTCACCCCAAGGCGAGCCCGGATGGTAGGGCACATGAGGCGCATTGGACGCCACCACGTCAGGAAGCAGCTTTTCGTAGATATAGCGTGCTGGGAAATCGGTCTTCAACCAGCTCTGAGGGTCTTTGTCCTCGTAGTTGTAAGTCAGTCCCATCTGTTCTTGGACCTGGTAATCTTCGTTGTTGCCAGCATAAATCACAATCGACGGATGATGTCGCAATCGTTTTGTTTGACAGACGCACTCGGCCTCGATTGACTTCAGGATCTCTGGAAATGCCGGGTAATTTCCACATCCAAACATAAAATCATGCCATATGAGGACTCCGAGCTCATCGGCCAGTTCGTAGAATGCGTCTTCTTCCCATATACCACCTCCCCAGATGCGGATCATTGTCTGGTAACCATCGGCCATCATTTGCAACCATTTCCGATACTTTTCTCTTGTGATTCGAGGAGTGAAATTATCCTGTATCAATATGGAATCAGTTCCGATTTACTGGATTTCATAACGTTTGTGCGTGATCACATTCGGGTCGGAAGTCAAAGGATTTGCGAAGTGTTTACAGATAAGGGCAGGAATGGCGAGAGTTTCTGCATGACTTACCGCTGGTATCCAGTCAGAGCCGCCACAAAAGACGTCGACCCCGTTGACGCGGAAAAAGAACGTCTTGCCGACCTCATCTGGCTCTTGTATAAGTTCAGCACGCCGAAATCCGCTGCGCTTGCTCAACTTGTGAAGAGCAATCTGCTCGTGCTTGATCGTCGCCGAAACAGTATATAGTGGCTGTGCGCCATAGCCATGCGGCCACCATAATTCAGCGTCTTCCACAACGAAACTCAACTGAGCTTGCCGCTGAGAGTCAATAGTGGCAGTGTCTTGGAAGAAGATCTTATCTCCAAGAGATATGCTGAAGTCTACACGTTGACCAGATTCTCCTTCGATGGATGCAATAGCCTGCCCGCTTACTTTCCTACTCGTGAGGTCAACATCATAGTCAATTCTTAGATCTTCCACGCGAGCATGATAAGTTTCAAGGCGAACAGCTCGCCACGGCCCACATGGAGAAAGTACCGGCCCCCAGTCCCAGCCTGCCATTCGTCAGAAGGTGTGCAGAATTGAAGTGTTCGAGAAACTCTTGTTTCCGAGCCAGGTAAATTGCCACTGGGGAAGATCGTCTCTCGATCAAACACTCACCGTAATGGTATTGTGCTTTCCTCACTGCCAAACGAGCCATATCGCCATTGAAGCCTACCCATTTGTGCTCGGGATGTGCGTCTTTAATCTTCCTGGACTCCACGTACGCAGACTTGAATTCTATCTCGAGATGGCTATCCTTATCTTTGGATAGTCGCTCTGTGACGTCCACGCGATGCATAATCCACATATTGCTGCTTTCCAGTATGACCTTGCCGTTGAGTTTGACAGTGGCATAGGTATCCAGACCATCAAATGCCAATACATGACGAGCGCCAGATTGAGCTTGCGGTATTGCTGGTATCTGGACCTTGTACGTCCATGATTCTTCATTGACCCATTGGCACTTCAGTTCGTTGAACCCAAGGAACGGATCTTCGATTCTGCCGCATCATCAGCGGGGCTTACAGCATTTTTTCGAGGGACGCACAATTTATTATCCATTAGATCCAGGTGGATGTTAGTCGGGACTCTGGCAACCGGATACCACTCGTCTTTATCCGTCTGCTTGAAGCTCCAGCCTTGGGTTAGCTCGCGAGACTGCAGTCCTTCTGCCATTGTGATGTCGTCTGGTGAAGAGTAGTCCACAGCAGAGAGAACTAATCCAACAAGAACTCGGCAGAACGCAAGGTCAACGATATATAATCAGTACCCCAGCGCAGCAGACCTGGCACGAAAAGAGACGACAACGCATTCTTCAGCCTCCGGCGGCATGCTGTTTCCCTTGACAGATCTGGAAACCGGCAGCCATAACCAGAACTTTGCCCTAATTGGGCTTGTTCGGCGCGGTGCGAGGCAGGGCGGAAATTCCTCGCGCAGGGTGCTGGCGGTCGGCTGAAGAGACTGCCAGGTTTGTCGCCATGGATGTGTCGCTCCGTGTCGAACGTGGTTTCGCGTGAGGTGCTGCATGGCGCTAGCGGGAGCATGTGTGGGGTGAAACGCCAAGGAATGGGAGGGAGCTCCGTCCCGACCTCGTCACTGACGACTTTGGTCGTTGGAACACTACGCAGCATTCTCATGACCTACAGGGACACGACATCTGGAAACCAGGAGCTTGGCCATGGGTGAATGTGCATACTCCAGATCGATAACATGCACTGTCGACCCTCGCTCGTAGTGCACAAGGAGGCCGGCCAGGATATGTCGCACCGCGTATCCGCTGCAGCTTGATCACTCCTCGTCATGCAAGAACCTGGGGCCCGGGTCGCCAGCATCTACGAGCTGCTCGAGATGATCGTCGTAGACCTGCCGCTAAAAGACCTAATTGATTTGCGAAGAGTCGGGAAGCATTTCAAGAACGTGGTCGATACATCGGAACAGATCGCTCTCAGATTCTGTCTCCCATTCTCCCGGCGTCTCAGGACAGTAGATCATGCACGACATCCACTTTTGCCGAAAGAAGTAGACATCTGGGCAGGCAGAAGGCGAGTCGGCGGCTACGTGGTCTGTCGATTTGTTCTGCGAGCAGGGGGAAGGTTCGACTGGACCGCTGCGGCGTCCTGGAAGAATTTCTATGCATGTCGGCCAGAGACGAGAAGTATGAGAGCTTGGTCGGGTTGCTCAAAAGTGTTTGGCAGTAGTAGTATGGGTGACTATCGATACTACCGCAGCCCGCAAGGGCTCACGCTTGGTCAACTGGCTGACGCCGCATGTGCAATGAGGCGGGAGGCTGGCGTTGATGAGGCTATTGTGCACTTTGAAACCGACCTCGATGACAACGGTGTCGATGTGCCAAGCGAAGCATCTTCGATATATGCCGAATACTGGCTGTGACCGCCAGCAGGGTGCGTGCATAACCGCGTTCTGACATCGCAAGATAATCCATACAAGTCACAAGAGTCGCAAATCAGCCCAGACTACACGCCGACTGTTGCAGAGGAAGGGTTTCATATTCTGCATCTACATTTCGCATCGCTGTTCTTGACATCTGAGAACCACACTTTTAAACTTCACCATCCACGCCATCCCATTCCCGCATCCAGCATGCCCCAAACATAGCCATGACGTTGGTTATCGAGCCACTGGGCACTCTGCTGAGCCTGCTGCTGCCACAAATTATTCTGCAAACCGATGCCCCGCGCCTGCATGCCCATTGGATCGTGAACCTGCCGACCGACCCAATCACAATCAAGTTGAAGGCTGTCAGCGGTTGGCGAGCCCGGGCGATACATGTAGGGCGAATAAATGGTGTCGTTGCTGCCCTGAAGCATGCCGCGCAGTCGCTTCCCGTTGGAGAACGGGGTACCCCAGTGCCGCATTTCTGCGCTTTCAAGTAATTGTTCGCGCGGCTTACTTCTCAAGGATAGAGTGCTGTGGTCTTGCAGTCGAACGTCCGCAGACTTGTCGTTCGGAGTGCAATATGTGATGGGCAGAACAGAGAGTGTTTCGTGAGAAATTTTATCTTGCTGCACTTCCGACATTCACCAAAAGTACAGGAGCAACGAGCCTCCTTCCATGGGCACTGAATCTGTGTCCCTGAGAGATTCTCCAGAGTCAGTACCCTTCAATGCCGCCTTCGCCAACGCCATTCGCAGTCTACTACATCTCAGGCAATCTTCTTTCCTATTCAACGCCCCTTCCCCTCATCCGCTTGCTTCACCCGTTTCGAGCTCCTTGAGCGCCGACCTCCGAGGTTTTTGTAGATTGCTGGGATGGCTGTTGCAATAGAGGCCGAGTGCAGCGTAGAAACAATGAAGGATTTAATTTGAGCTGGATCTTTACCGTCGCCACTGACATTCATTCCAAGTCTACGCCACGTACATTCCAGGTCATGGACAGTCCACATGTGGGCGTCGTATGTCAACCGCAGCGACAATTGCTATCGTCAAAGCGAGTCAAAATCGACAACGAACAGGCACGGCCCCGCTAATTCTTCGTCAATCCTGGTGCTGACATTGGTCTCAAGGCCGCCTGGCTTTGCATCGTCTCCACAACAGCACTAGCGCCACAGTCGCAACTGTCGCTCTGCCCACCAGAGCAACAGCAACGGCTCGTCGGACGATGTCGTAATACCTGGCGCGGTCAGCAATCTCGGGCAGAGAATACCTGACAATAGTGTCCACGCACCCTTCGAGCATAGTGGCGACAGCAGCTTTCTTCGAACGCAGCTCGCCAACACCAGATCCAGTGCCCAAGCCATGGAACCCTGTCTCGAGAGGCGCTTCGCCGGATGCATTCGAAGCAGTTGCAGAGCGGTTGAGATTTTGCACACCAGTCTCGGAAGCACCGCCAAAGGAAGGACGAATGTTTCGGAATTCCGAGCCGGACTGGAGTTCAACTCGTTTGCGATTCTTGAAGCGATAGGTCAGCAGCCAGACCCACAAGCGGACGTCGAGCGGCGTGAAGGTGGGGTACGTCCATAGGGTGAGAGCGTTATGTGGCGGCATTAAGTCGAGGAAGTCTTGTATGACGCCGAGGGTGAGGCCCCAGAGCAACAGCGGACCTTCCTGCTTGAGTACCGGGAACTGGTTGAAGATGTCTGCTCGCCACATGCGGTTGGCGAAAAGGCTCAATTTGTCTTTTGACGTGAGTCGTGCATAGCGATTGTCTTGCAAAGTCACCTCGGAGCTGGGAGATTCGACGCTGTGGAGCGATTCGGTGGGCTCCAGGTTGATGGCAGCGAAGATCATGCGGCCGAGGATGGTAGCTAGCATCCACCTCTTGACGCCTGTCTCTTGATTCGCGAGACGTGAAGAAACATCTTCGAAGGCGATGGTGCGTTGTTCGGGGCTGAGGAGGCTCCTCAACGGAACCCAGTGGGTGCTGGCGACCTCGCTGGGCTGCAGCTTGAGGGGTGGAATGGCGTGGGTGGTGAGAAGGAAGACATAGGGGCAGAGCACGAGCAGCGGTTTCTTTCCCCAATGCGTGGTGACGAGTCGTTGTGGCAGGTTACCGCAGGGGACAGCGTGTTGGTTTAGATCCAGTCCCACTTCTTCCCACGCTTCTCGAACCGCCGCTGCTTGATCATCGACATCGGTTGGATCGCGCTTCCCTCCCGGGAGGGCAATGTGCGAAGTCCATCGATCTCCCTTCCGCGAGGCGCGCTTGATGAACAGCACCTCCGGCTCGCCATGTTGTGTCCAGTCTTGCTCGAAGAAGGACTGGAGCGTGTTCTTTCCTTGCGACTCCGCCTCGGGCCAGTGCGTGTACGACGGTTGCACGCGAATCACGAGCGCCACGGACGCTCTCTTGACCTTTTCGGGCGATTCGAGGGTTGGGTAGGGCGCATGGCTCAAATCGCGGAGAATGGTCTGGAGATGTGGGATCAGCTGCAGCGGAGGTGTCGCGTCGGCCATGTTTGTATACTATGTTGTACAGCAAGGAGAGAGTAATATGAGTGCAGTCTGTATCTATGGGCAAATTTGCAGGATGGAAAGGAGCGGTGTTGCAAAGAACAGAAAGGGAACTGTTGGAGTCTTTGTTGAAGGGCTTCGGCCTTCAGCTTACTGATGATGAGATCCTCGGATCGAGTAGAGGTTAGGGCAGCCAGACCGATCAGAGCGACACCGGATCAGGATGATGATACTTGCGGTGATGCAGGCGGCCATGATGCCGACATGTGTTGTTCCCAGAGACATGCGAGAAACGAGAATTGAGCAACATCTCCCGTCGAGCCATATAGTACCGACAGGCTCCAAGTCGCGTGTCCTGTGAAAGACCTGGACGATGTCGTGGTGGAATTGACGGCGGGGCATGAAATATTGGCTAGGAGACTACTCAGAGTAGGGCACGAGGCCGAGCTCCTTGCCGCCATTGGACTGCTCCATTCGGGTGGGGCAACGCCTGGGAAAGCTTCCCATGTTTGGGGCCCAGACGTAAAGAGGACGAGGAAAACAGGCCCTCCGCTCTCCCCACCGCACTTTCGTTAACCTCGCCCACCATGAGGTTCGGCAGGACGCTCGAGATTGCACGCTATCCCGAGTGGAAAGACCAATACATCGACTACGCCAAGCTCAAGAAGCTCCTCCGCGATGACGAGAGCGCTCCCAACTCACCCATCACCGAGTCGAAGCCCGACAAGTGGACTGACGACGACGAGAGCAAATTCGTCGACGAGCTGGTGAACGTACAATTGGAGAAGGTGCACCACTTCCACCGTGACACCGTCGAGAAGCTGCGTGACCGCACTGCAAAATGCGAGGCCAAGCTGGATGCCATTGCTGCTGCCGAGCAGGGAGAGGCGCCTCAGGCCGAGGACACTGGCAATGGCAATGGCAACGGCAATGGGAAGAAGCCAGTGCCGAGTGAGGAGGAACAGAAGAAGGTGCTGCAGGAGGTGCTGAAGGAGTTGGATCACATCACGAAAGAGACCAACGAGCTCGAAAAGTACAGTCGGATCAACTACACTGGTTTCCTGAAAGCCGCTAAGAAGCACGATCGGAAACGAGGTGGCTCATACCGCGTGCGTCCGCTGCTGCAGGTGCGCCTGGCCGCCTTGCCCTTCAACAAGGAAGACTACGGCCCGCTGCTGTTCCGCCTGAGCGCCATGTACAGCTTCGTGCGCAACAAGCTCGAAGGCGTCGACCAGACTAACAAGGCCGCCGAGGACCAGGAGGGCCAAGAGGAGTACACCAGCCAGAAGTTCTGGGTGCATCCCGACAACCTGCTCGAGGTCAAGACCATGATCCTCCGCCGCCTCCCCGTGCTCGTCTACAACCCGCAGACCTCCAAGGTCGCCGAGGGCAGCCAGCCGGATCCCTCCATTACCAGCATCTACTTTGACAATTCCGCCTTCACCCTCTACTCCAACAAGGTCGACAACAACTCCGGCTCTTCTCTACGTCTGCGCTGGTATGGCCAGCTGAACAACCGCCCGCAAATCTGGATCGAGAAGAAGACCGTCACCGAAGATGAACGCAGCTCCGAGGCCCGCTTCTCCACCAAGGACAAGTATGTGCAACCCTTTATCAACGGCGAGTATCACATGGAGAAGCAGATCAAAAAGTTGGAGGATCGTGCAGGACCAGAGAGCAACGAAGCGCAGAATTTCAAGTCGGCCGTGGAGGAAGTGCAAGACTTTATTAAGGAGCACGACCTTCAGCCGGTAGTGCGCGCCAACTACACACGTACGGCGTTCCAGATTCCCGGCGATGATCGCGTTCGAATCAGTCTCGACACGGACCTGGCGTTCATCCGCGAGGACGCCATCGACACCGATCGCCCGTGCAGAGATCCGGAGACATGGCATCGTACAGATATCGATGACAGGAAGCTGGAGTACCCCTTCACTTCGATTCGCAAGGGCGAAATAACCCGCTTTCCATTCGCACTGCTCGAAGTCAAGTTGCGTAACACGCACGGCAGGAAGAGCGCCGAGTGGATTGAAGACATCACAAACAGCCATCTCGTCAAGGAGGCTCCGCGTTTCAGCAAATTCGTGCACGGTGTCAGCACGCTGTTTGAAGACTATGTCAATACCTTCCCCTTCTGGCTCAGTCAGATGGAGACCGATATTAGACGTGATCCTCAGCAAGCCTTTGAAGAGGAACAAGCCAAGCGGCAGAAAGACCAAGCCGATGAGATGGCAGTAGGCTCTTTGCTGAAGTCAAAGTACGGCAGTAGTCCTGCCCACCGAAGCGCCTCATACCAACGGACTCCGTCGCAAGCCGTCATTAGTCCTGTCGGCTCTCCCGCCACGACGACGCTCAAGCGCACACCAAGCGGCCAGAACAGTCTCGGTAGTCCAGAGGCGAACCGTGCCATCGCAGCGCCTACCCAAATGGACGACGTGATCGAAGAGCCCGATGACGATGACACTGGTACGCACGTGCAGCCCTCCCAAAACGGGACCTCCGGCCAGAATGGCACGTCCAGCGGCCTGAAATCCCTCTTTCCCTCCTTTAGCACAAGTAAGTATGCCCAAGCCAAGCGCAACCGTGCCCAACAGCATCTTCCTCCTGGTGTTTCAAAGCCAGACTTCTGGATCAAAGATCAGGGTCCTGTCAAAGTCGAAGCAAAAGTCTGGCTTGCGAATCAACGCACCTTTATCAAATGGCAGCATGTATCGATTCTTCTCGCCTCACTATCCCTCGGACTCTTCAATGCCGCCGGCCCCAATAACAAAGTGGGTCAAGCGCTGGGCATCGTTTACACCTTGGTTGCCGTCTTTGCTGCCGCATGGGGCTATGGGATCTACATGTGGAGGCACGATCTGATAAAAAAAAGGAGCGGAAAGGATTTCGACGCTGTGGCGGGACCAGTGGTGGTGTGTGTTATGTTGATCGTGGCACTGGGGCTGAATTTCGGATTCAAGGTGAGTGCTTCTTCCCTTCTTCCGAGAAGCTGGTTTTGATGAGATCGGTACTGACTTTGAATCTTTTCCCGATACAGTACCGCGCTATTCTCGAGCAACGGCCAGAGGAAACGAATGGCTTGATGCATAACGCTACGAGTAGCCTGTTTCTCCAGCAGGTTCCTGGGTTGCATGGCGATCTTTGATCGGCCAAGCATTGAAGAGAAGGCGCTAATGAGAACTTCTAGAGGACCTTGGGCAGACGGTATATAGTACATAGGTGTAAATAAGTGTATCACTCTAGCTGTAGCGGTTTGGTTCAGCTTGATAATGAGTAACTCAAATCAGCATCTTGCAAATGCATTGGACTCTCACCTGCGAGCTGCCGCTAGAGGAGCTGCAACAAACACAATCGCCAACCATCGTCGCGAGGTCTGTTGATCTTGTGATTGTTTTCATTGGCCTTTCTGGCAAGGTCTTGGGAAAGGCTGAACCAGACACCTGGATGAACGGCAAAAGATCCACGCTGCTGATACGCAATGGGGGCCCACGCTGCCAGCACTTCTAAACTCCTGCTGACGTGTTCCAGTCGTATGCTTGCGGGATTCCGTGTCCTTCGCAAGTTGTACTCGCAATCTTTGCTGTCCTGTGCGGCTCCATGTATTGAAGGCACAAATCCGGAGAATCTCCTCACTGCTCATCAACGGACGCCAGTCTCGATCCCAAAACAGCGGACAGATCTTCGCAAGTACGTTGACGCACCATCAAGTAGCGACGCGTGAGAAAGGAGAGACGCGTCAAAAAGCAGAGACGCGTCAAACGGTGGGAAGGCGTGTGAGACATCCAACACCTCCAAGATACGGGTGGAGTAACAATCAACTCTGATGATAAGATCTTGACGAGCAACATCCTGACCACCACGACTTCGGCAGTTGGGGAAAGTGGCCCAAGCTTTGTTGAAGGTCTGGGACAGACCGGAGAGATTGGGGAGATAAATTAAGGATTGTAAGACATTGTTTGGGCATTCTTCACCGCTTGCCGTCGAGTCGGAGACTTCGGATTCAGACCGAAGAATTGGGAGTCTTGTGAAAGGAGGGCGATATGTCGTCGTCAGCTCGACAGGGCTTTTGTTTCAACGAAGAAGCCATCGGCAATGGAATTCTGGTGGAATCTCAGGTCAGGTTTGGAGGCCACATCTCTCAAGACTTTACTCATGCTCATACTGCACGATTCAGTAGCTGGGGTGTTTGCATACTTTCTGCATCAAATTCTTGCCCGTCTATTCCGTCCCATGAGACTTGGCGCGTGAAGTGTCCTACCCCTTGTCCCGGGTGGCTATCGTATTGCGCTGATCTCAAGACTAAGTAAAGATCGGTCCCTGGTCCAATATGTCTTTCGGAAGAGCCGGTGGAGGGCGCGTATCACTAATCGGGTGGTCGCAGATCCTTGCGGTGCACTAGTGAATGCTTGGGACGAGCAACGAGATTCAGCCGTGAAGACTGCACTTTGTTGAGCCTATCGTGTGCGAACCAGTATCCAGAGTGAAATTGTTGCGCATGGCACGGAGTCAAAAGGTCACGACTGGGGATGCTTGTTTGGGATTGTCTGCGTCGTGCAGAGGCAAAAAGCGCATGGTTGTACGAAGCTCCAGCTGCACTCGCCAGGATGAGAAAGGAAGCATGGTTCGCTGAGCCCTTGTTCACATTCCTGGTCGACATCCTTCAACATCACCTCATCCAGTTCAAACGCACAGAAATAGCAGAAGACACAAGAAAAACACAACTCAATACTGGTATACTGATCAAACGGCCGATGAACAGCCTCCCTTGACTTTATCCACATGTTCATTCCTGCCTCGCCATAATTTTCGCTACAACGCTCCATTCTATTTGTATCGAGTCCAATAACCTTTTGTCCACGCCAGCGCTAACGTTGCACACTAATATTACCGAGAATCGTCCTTCACGAGTCGAAGATTGGAGAGATTACATAGACGCCTCTGGCTTCCATCTCGAATGTGAGTGACTTGGTCACGGGTTGGGTAGAGACAAGCAAAACAGCTTCTGCTTGGATTTCCTACAATGGCCATCACGACATATTAGCATAGAGCCTCAGACATCTACGCGCCATAATCAATTGGCTATCGACTTACCTTCGCGGCCGCATAAACCAGAGCATTCATATTCGGTCTCCCCGTCAACTTTGTATCGATGATAATTGCATTCGGGTCGGCTCGGAGAACCAAATCCATCACATCCTTACCATACGTGGCGGTCGGGTTTCGTGTACTCCATACGAGTCGAATTGGCCAGTTCGGATGTGTGTTCATGAACGCCATGCAAGGCGAAATGCCCGAGCCCGTCGCAGCGATGACGAGAGGTTTGAAAAGCATGGGAACCTCCATGACGCCGAGGAAGACTCGACCGCGCGTCCAGAGCTTGTCGTGTCGGGAGCCAGGCTCAATCATTTTCTTGGTCCAGTCGCCGGCGTTGGAGATCACCACGGAGAAGCCTTGTTTGCCATCGGCACGGGGAATGGTGGCGAAGGTGTGGTAGTCGCCCATTGGAGAAGAGGCGATGCGGATGGAGTGGCCCACTCGTGGGAGGCGATAGTCGAAATCGCATTTGAGGGCGTGATCGGAGAGTTGGGTTGCAGTGAATGGGCGTTTGCGCATGATGGCCCAGGGATAGATGAGGAGTATGGTGACAAGAAGGGTACACCAGAACGGAGGGGACTCGAGCAGGGCAGTGGTCAGTGGTTTACTTGATGCTGCGCAAGTTATAACGACTAAGACCCAGAACATTGCCGTGACGAACCAGCCGATGTACCGATGGGACATTTCCCAAACGTTGTGGTGCTTAATTCGAAAGGTCGGGTGCGACATGCCGACGATAGCGAGCAGACATGCGAGAATGATGCCAGTGGTTATGAAGAGCCCAACTCGCAGCAAGTTTTGGCCGTCCTTGAGAGGCTGAATGACGACGAGGACAGAGAAGTATATGAACCAGACCGTCGCACTAGCACCGCAGCCGCTGTGTATGCCTCCGTGGCTGTACTGAAAACCATCCGACTCGTCAGCTTCCACTCTTGGGTAGACGAGGGCATTGGACAGCCGTCGAGTGGGTGCAACTTACAATCCTCACAGCTCTTCTGCGCATGAAGAGCGGCAGCCTCCCGAATGTATGCGTCAATTTGATCCAGCCATTGGCCAAGTTGTCGTGACGGACGAGGACACTAGCAAGAATGTTGCTCGCGACTCCGATTGCAGCTGTGTCGAAGGTAGTGTGTGGTCGCATCACAGCGAGTAAGAGAATGGCAACTAGGTTTATTACGAAGACAAAGGTGAACAGTCGTCGATATGCTGTGAACCATCCATGGCGGAACCTTTTCCATGGCAGGTGGCCACTCAACTCTGGCATGGGATATCGTGCCATATAGGACTCGAGGAACTCTTTCTTCGCGATGCGGTCGGCATACTGAAGCTTGAGGTCTTCTTCGCTTATGGCCGCCTTTTTCTGGAGAAGTGAGATATCGGTCTGACTGCTTTGATTGCTGAACTCGGAGATGGCCACTGAATACAGTGATGGTTTGCGGGTTTCCTCTTCGTCCTCCATTTTCTCGCATGTTGACGACGGTGGTTGCGACATCTTTGCTAAGGACGATGAGAAGGATGTAAAGCAAGTGGCCTTAGGGCAAGTACTAGTACAATATCAGCTGCATATATGTCGAACATAAAAAGGGGTACTGACGTCTCGCGGTGGAAATGGCCTACCACACCGGAAGTGCTATTTCCAGGCCTCGCAGCCGTATATTCAGTCAACCCTGCCGCGGATTCTCTCGTATGCGCGTCTCCAGCGCTGTCGATGGCGCCAGCACCATGGCAGTTTACAACAAGGCTTGCAATGGACGTAAGCAGAGAGCAGGTATTCTAGCTGGTTCATCCGATATTAGCGCCACGATGCCAACGTCGTCGCTTACTTCGATCATGATTCTCACATATAGCAGAAAGCTTCTTTGCTTCCAGTCGTAGGTATAGATTTGGGCCACGGTTCACACCGTCATGTACTCGTCGCACTATTTGGGAAAATGGGCAAGGGGGTCTGATGACGACCCAAGCCGCTAGCGAGGCTTAGAAAATTTAGCACGCAGGGAGCACGTGTTCTTTTTCCGGCTAGACGAGCACTGGATGAGAACGATGTCCCTGCATCGCACCAGTGAAGAGAGCCGGAGATAGCTTGTGAGGGATGAATCCGTCTGAGAAGGCTTTGACGTGCGCTGACTGCAGTGCTTTCTTTGCACTGTTTCTGCGCAATCTCCACGTGGCTTCGCGAAGCTACACATTGACAGATCACGGCAATAAATTGCACGGCATAGAGTGCATAAAGTAGTCGCCATGTGTGGATAGTGCGGACCGTGTTTCCGATTCACTGGATTTGTCCGACTTGGCGGGATAACCCTATGGGAGGGCTTACTGCTTATCGGCAGCGCAGAGGTCTGAAACAACAACGAAAGTTAACAAACCAAGTGCACGGATCGGGACCGGAACGTGGACGGGTCGATCTCATCACTGTGAAGCACGTTGTGATCGGACCCGTCCCGGACATCCGTCCTCACGATGTCACAGTTCGAGCCAGTCTTGCTCGATGGGACGCATCGCTATCACGAATTCGAAGCCACATTTCTGCTGCGATGCAATGGCTTCGTATGGCCATGTTTGGTGATGTGCATCCATCGTCTTGACTGGGGCGGTATGGCACACAGGACGTATGCCAACATGCGCGTCCGGTGTCCGAGGCGTAGCTTGCTGAGGTCATTTGCTCCCTTCTGATCGAGTGTCTGATGCGACTGTGACGTGTCGCCGCCGCGGCGCCTGAGGGCGGGGTTAGGTCTTGCACAATCCCACTGTATCGTCGAGGCCAGCGCAACGACGCAGCATGAGTCCTGGCCTTCAGCACGAGCGAAGCCGAAATGAGGCGACTCGCCCTTCCGAAACGCATGTAAGCAGCGCTTCAGAGTACGATGCGGCAGCTGGGATGTGGCAATGGGGTGGTCGGATGGAGGCGAACAAGTAAGTGGTGAACTGAAGTTGGCTTCCTTAGCGGAGCTGTGGTGTGCTGATGCCTCAGGACGTTAACAAATGCCGACCGCCGACATGTCGACGCGACACGTCAACTCCAAGCTGCACCGTCCGGCGAATGTGGTTCACAAGCCTAGTTAGCGCGGGAGACGATGAACGGCTGACATTTGGACCTACTCTTGCTTTCCTCTTCCACCATCATCGGCGATAGGGATCCCTCGGCAGCAGTGTGTCGCGTCGAGATATGCGAACATGGTTGCAGCTGCTGCCAGTGCTGCTCTGGCAGCTACTGGCAGCCCGAGCTGCAGAGATGAGCATCGTAAGCACGAGAAGGGCATGCATCACGCTGGTGGGCACATACTGAGACTGCGCGCTGCAGAATGAGAAAGACGACAGCAGACAGGTCTGCTCGGGCATGTACTCGCGCAAGAGCTGGGGAGGGCCTGTTGACCCCTACATTCTCGTCAAGTTCGAGCATCCGGATGTTGCAGAAGGGCAGGACCCCATTGTCAGTTTGGTCATATTTGAGTGGACCGATAGGCCATTGATTGGGAAGCCGGACCCGAATGATCAGACGGTGGTATGCGCGTAGACACGGACAAGAATCGACGAAGATGGGCTGACGGTGACTAGGATGACTTTCTCTGCGATGAAGGAGCTCGGGATGCTGGGCTTTGCGAAGAGGCCGACATTGGATCCTTTATTCTGGCC
The DNA here is from genome assembly GCA_000347735.1 of Cercospora canescens BHU. Taxonomy (NCBI): domain Eukaryota; kingdom Fungi; phylum Ascomycota; class Dothideomycetes; order Mycosphaerellales; family Mycosphaerellaceae; genus Cercospora; species Cercospora canescens. Next base: position 3,080 of record ANSM01001522.1, on the reverse strand, counting down.
GCCAATGCGACCGCCCTCTCCACTTCGCTGATCCGGTCCGAGGCTATCCATCTCAAAGACCCTGGAGTAATCAATTACCCCGTCAAGAAAACGGGCTATTACTGTGTGAGCAGCGCGGCATACAGTGCGACAGACTACACTGGCATCGTTGAGTTCCGCAATGCCTTTGGCGAGCTACCCGCTGCTCAGATGCCAAAGCTTCCCTTCTATGCCGCAAGCATGATTATCTATGCCCTGCTCGCATTTGGCTGGAGCATACTATACTGGATGCACAGGAGCGATATCTTGGCAGTGCAGAACTACATAACAGCAATTCTGGTCTTCCTCGTGATCGAGATGTTCATGACCTGGCTGTTTTATGATTACCAGAACCGGCACGGAATGAACGCGGGCGCCAAAGCCCTCCTGATTGTGACGTCTGTTCTCAGCGCCGTCAGGAACAGCTTCTCCTTCTTCCTTCTGCTCATCGTGTGCATGGGCTACGGCGTGGTGAAGCACGATCTGGGCAAGACGATGTGGTATGTGCGCGCACTCGCAGTCACGCACTTCGTCTTTGGCGTCATTTACGCCATTGCCTCGCTAGCCGTGACTCCAGAAAACGCCGGGCCGCTCGTCCTTCTTGTCGTACTGCCGCTAGCGGGCACACTCACAGCCTTCTACATTTGGACACTTAACAGCCTGAATTATACTATGAAGGACCTTGTGGAACGCAAACAACACGTCAAAGCTGGCATGTACCGCAAACTATGGTGGTGTATCCTCACCAGCATCGTCGTTATCTTTGCTTTCTTCTTCGTCAACAGCTGGACCTTCGCGGGATCTGGCAACGCTGACTTCGTGCCGAACCACTGGCAATCTAGATGGTTCATTCTGGATGGCTGGCTAAATTTGGTCTACTTTTGCGATGTTGTGTTCATCGCATATGTCTGGAGGCCGACGGCGAACAACAGAAGATTCGCCATGTCCGATGAGGTATGTCATCCCGTACTTTCTTTCACCCCCTTCCAGTATGCTGATCCTCTTCTCCCCTCTAGATCGCACAAGACGACGACGGTTTCGAGATCGCTTCCATTCGAGACTCCATGGATCTCGATGACGATCTCGAAGCTGTAGGTAACGGCGGCAAAAGCAATAGCAACCCTCCACCGTACCACGCTCCTCCCCAAAGCGGCAATCCCAGCACAGCGGCTTCGTCACTGCAGCATAGCAACAGGAGGGACGAGTCACCTCTACCGGCGCCCGTCCCGACGAAACCTGCGACTTTGCCCCGAGAATCGCTAGATGGGGAGACGATATTCGCTGTTGATGAAGATAGCGATGACGAGGACGATGAGGACGAGAGGAAACGTCTGACTAACACAAAGAAGGATTGATGGAGAGAATAAAAAAACCGGGCGATTCGGCTGATCTGGCTTCTACCAGAGCAGACCTCCTTTCAAGCTCTTTCTCGGCTGTATAGCATAAGTTACGAGATATCCATGTTGTACCAACACACAGACCAAACACACCACCTTTGACTCCGCTCCAAATCTCGGTAGCTCAATGTATCTGGAACGCACGCGGGAGTGGTTGTAGATTGGCAGGGTCTGCACTGTGAGGCGCTTTTTAGCGTGGAAGCTTTGTTGTGGTCTCCGGCCATGTGGTTTCTAATCTTGGGCTTGAGGCAGATACGAACATTGTTTCAGAAATATCAGACATCCCTGTATGGTCGAGGTGGAAAGGGACAGCACATACTTATCGGCAGTTGCGATTCGAACTCTTTCCAGCCTGTCGTGCTTTGAATAGTGTTACGGGCTCTGTTGGTTCCGTAGACTTCCGCCGTGACGGCCACGATCACGGAAGGAGTCAATTACTTGTCCATGAAGTGAAGTAGACAGTCTTATCTGTGTACCAAGGTAGAGAAGAGTTTATGCTATACACGCAGCAGGCACCTCGAGTCACGCCCGCCGTCGCATTCGCCGATTGCATCGTAGCAGCAGATTGTGCATGCGTCTTAGAACCTAGCATTTCCGTTGCCTCGCGTTGCCTTCTTTTGCTTTGCCTTGCCTAGCGACCAAGAACAGACCCATGCATCCATCCGCCAAAAGCGCACGCGCAACAAACACTAAGGTATACCCCGCCCAGTCCAGCCCGACAGTACACAACGCCATCAAGTGGAATCGAGTCTCCGCTCCTGCTGCTCCATTTCCTCTCACTGCACTCGACATCCGTTCTTGGGCCAGACACACATACTCACAGATCGGGAGACTGAACAGACCAGTAGAGACACAGACACTTTTGCGGTTCTTTTGTTGTTTCGCATTTTTCGCCTCCACTCCGCTATGCAGATAGTAAAGACACAAAAATTTCGTGAGTCTCGTGAAGCATTTTCGTTAAGAGGCAATAGCACGGCCTCCTCCGCGACGGTTGTTCTTAGCCTTGGCTGGAACGGTACTCCACCCGTCGTCCTCGAGGGCATCTGCAGTGGTTTCGGCAGTCTCGCCGGCAACAACAACGGGCTCTTGTGGCTTGACATCCTTGTCTGCCACGATTGTGCCATTTGCGTCGGCATCGGGTGCATCCAGATCACCCTCCTCACCATCGCGTGAAAGTATGCTGAAGCTGGCCCGCTCCTTCTGTGCTGCATCACCATTCTCCTTGGCATTCTGTTTTCCATCTTGGCCTTCCCGAGGCTTTCCCCTCCAGCTGTTTCCACCATTCTGTTGGCGGGACGGGCGACGTTGTTCGCTGCGCGCGTCTCCCACTGGTGTCGTCTTCTCTGCAGCTTGGCCACGATCGGCCCGCTCGGCACGGGCTGCGCTTTGGTCAGCATCCTTGGAGGCCTTGTCTTCTCGTGCTTTCGCGTCAGCTTCTTCCTTCTGTCTGATTGCCAGTTGTCGTTTCTCCTCGACCTCCTTTTCGCGGGCAGCCGTATCAATAGGACGAGCAGCGCCGAAAGGAGAGGCCTTGGCGTCGGATGGAGTGCTGGCCCCTGCTTCTCCGCCCTCGGCAGTAGACACGGTTCGCTTTGCAAGGTTCAGTCGTGGACGCTCCTTTGGAGCCTCTTGAGCTGGTGAGGTTGGCGTCGAAACATCAGGGGT
>ANSM01001519.1:0-40010 GCA_000347735.1 Cercospora canescens BHU | reverse complement strand
ACGACAGGCCACCGGTGCCGCTCGCTGGCGGGACTGATGAGTTGCGGAAGGTTCTTTTTCGTTTCAAGCAGAGACTAGCATCGACGGCTCTTCCTAGGCGAGCAGCACCAGCCGCTGGGGAGCCGCCGGGTCTGGAAACACGTTGTCAAGACCGAGTGAAATTTCTGGCGCCGGGAATCATTGAGACTGCTGACGCTGGGTGCTCCAGTTGCCGCCTGCCCGGTGGCTCCCCCGATGTCTAGCCAAATGGTATGCGTCCACCTGCCGGACGCTGAGTGGAAGAGTCTTGCACGACATGACGAAAGGTGAAAGCGCCCACATGTTGATTGATTGCGTCTACATGCTATGTCATCTTCCTGCTAGGAGGCCTCGACCCGACTCTACGACCTCATCGTGCTCCGCCTTGCCTGTCGTTGAGCTCCGCCATGGCTTGGGGGTCAGGTCCTGCATGCGCCGTCCGACGGCCTTCTCCAGCCCTGCAGCCGAAAAAGTGACAGCCTCTTTGAGCAACAGTAACCGGTCGTCTTGCTCCATGAGGGAGGAGGCGTACGGCAGTGCTGCTCTGCCGTCGCGGCTGGACTCACTCTCCTGCACGCCAGGCTCTCGCTCGGTCCTGCCCTTCGATTCCACATCCCCCATGCACCCGCCCATCCACCATGTTGCGATCTGTGATTGCTGCTGCCGCCGGTCTGCGATCCACTATCGTAACAGCAGGCCGCGCAAGCCAGCTACCTCCCCATTCACTCTTCCCTCATCTCCCTGTGCAATCAATCCCGAAGCATTGGCATTGTTCGTCGGTCCAGACCTGTGCGTCACCTCCTGCAAGCCCGAGCCGAACGACTGAGCATCCACTCGATCGACTGTTTGGCGCTTAGCTCGTCCCTGACAGCAAGTGAAGTGGGACCTCCTCCTCACTGATGCACAGCACATGCAAGAGCGGAAGTATAAGATGTTGAGCCCTGCGCTGTCACTTGACCACTCCCCATCACCAGTCTCTCATTTCCAGCTGCACTAACCTCTTGAAGTCCTTCCCTACCACATCATCCCACAGTCTGCCGGCCAGCTCCTCCATCCATCAACCAAGATGCAGTTCCTCGCTGTCGCCGCGGTGTTGACCACTGCCGTGTCTGCTCTGCCAGCACTCATCGAACGCCAACAGTCATATGCGGGCGATGCCGAGACGTACGGAGGTCTGAACTACTCCGCCCGTGCCGTTCTACACCACAACCTCCACCGCTCCAACCACTCTGCCGTCAACGTCACCTGGGACGACGCCCTCGCTGCGAGTGCCAAGACTGTCGCCGATCTCTGCATCTTCGAGCACAAGATGTATGTTTTGCACATCAGCCACATCCTGATTCCGATTGCCGACTGACACTTCTCAGGGACGTCGACGGCGGTGGCTACGGCCAAAACCTCGCAGCCGGTGTTCCCGAAGACAACATCACCGCCGTCATCACCGATCTCTGGTACGGCGGCGAAGTCTCTCTCTACCCAGCGTGGGGCAGGAACCCCAGCGAGTCCGAGATGTCCAATTTCGTGCAATGGGGCCACTTCTCCCAACTCGTCTGGAAGAACACCTCCATCATCGGTTGCGCTACCACCGACTGCTCCAGCCAGGGCGGTGTCGCGAGCACTGGCAGCAACGTGGAGCCGTACTTGACTGTGTGCCACTACAAGGGTCCTGGTGAGTATTGAGAATCGTCCGCGTGGGGTCTGTGGAACAGCCAGCTGATTGTGCGTGTCAACACAGGTAACTACGAAGGCCAGTATGCCGACCAAGTCGGCGAGTCTCTTGGAAACGCCACCATCGCTTGGAACGATTTCCTTGACTTGGACGTTGACATCAACATCTCCAAGTAGAGCGGAGCTGGTCGTTCGGGAACAAGCCCCTCATTTTCTTTTCACTTCTGCTTCCACCATCTGCGTGCTGCCGTCGTGGCACCGATTATAGAACTTGATGTTCTCTCAGATGCTTCGTCAGAGATGACAACAGACCTCGCGAGATCGAGGTCATGATACCCATGAAGATTAGAGACAGAGCATGGGAAGAATCCCCATTGGAAAAGTCATTTTTCTCACCTGATCAGCCTGCTGCTCGTTCTCCTCCTCTCTTCCGTTCCACCCAATCCTTCACCACTTCATCGTAATCGTACGCAAACAACCAATTCGTATCATCGCCCTGCCCGGCTCGAATCTTTCCCTCTTGGATCAACTTCTGCCTCTCCGCTTCCGGCAATCGATTCACGTTATTCGTATTTTGCGTCCAGTCATACACCGCATCGATGCGGGCTTGTCGAATCTTTTGCCAGAACTCCAACGCCTCGAACAACGACGACTGTCCCGAATCATGCGCGGACGCTTTCGCCGCCTCTTCTAACACCAGCACTAATGAATACACGTCCTCCAATGCCTGATTCACGCCTTGGCCACTGCTCGGCGGTAACGCGTGCGCTCCATCTCCCACAAGGATGATTCTGCCTGTCGCGGGGCTGTACCACTTTTCCATTGCGGGCATTTTCATCATGGGCCAGATGTATAATGTTTCTTGATGCTGCTCTATCGCGTCGATGATGCTTTGCGCCAGCGGGCCGTGTTCGGCCAAGTTTTTCTTGTAGAATTCGAGAAGGCGGGGTTTGTCGGTCTGAAGGGCTTCGAGATCGGTGCGCGTGTATTCTTGGGCGTGCTGCGTTTGCAGGCCGATCATGATTGTGGGGGAGCTCGCGGTGGAGGGATCTTCGGAGATCCAGAAGATGGCGCCCGGTTTGCCTTGGATGGTGGCATTGCGGGGAAAGTCTGGAGTCGGCCAGGAGACGGAGGACCAGGGGATGTGAGCGAGGATGCCGAGGAGGCCGGTGTAGGTCGGTTGGGTGGTGGGGGAGAGATGGGAGCGGACGGTGCTGTAGATTCCGTCTGAGCCGATGAGGAGGCTGGTTTGGTGAGTTTGTTCATTCACGAGGAAATCAATGCCTGTGGAGGTGTCTTCGGAGACGATGCCGTTGAACCTAGAGTTGTAGTGTATTCGGACGTTCCGCTCTTTCAGCATGAGACGCATTTCGTCGAGAAGCAGGGAACGCCAGATCCGGTGGTTCCAAAACCCGTTCACTTCGGGACCGCCGAGAGGCACCTGTTTGGTGATCTCGTCTTTGTCATTGAGAAATATGCGGTGCGTGGTAATATAGCAGCGATCTTTTATGCGTTCGAACACTCCGAGGCGGTCGAGGATGCGGAGGCCGTTTGGGGTGAGGATCACGCCGGACGGAATCACGCCAGATGCCTCTGGTCGGCTTTCGTAGATCGTTACGGCGATGTTTTTGGCGGACAGCGCGAGCCCGAGAGCGCAGCCCTGTGTTGGTGGTAAGTAGCTGAGGTGCAAGTAGCTGTATGGTCTGGGAACATACACCAAGGCCTGCGCCGACAATGGCCACGCTGTCGAGATATCCTGCCATGTCAATATAAACTGCAGTATGAGGTTAAGCTGGTATTTGAATTGCAATCAGATTGCAGGGTCCCGCTTCAAAAACAAAATGCTTCTCCATTCTCTACTGGGTACGAAAGGGTGTTAGGAAAGCAATCTAAGTTTCCCCGCTCTGCTGATTCACGACGCCATGGATCCAGTCTGGATCAAGAACGCCATATGCCCTTCTCACAGACCATCTGTGCAGCCGTGTGACTTGCATACCTGTTGGGCAGACGTTGTGGTGTTCGGTTGGAAGAACGCAATGACAGGTAGAGGAGGATCGCGATGTCAGACTACGGACTTGGCAACCTGGCGGGCCAAATCTCCGACAGAGCCGACTACGTTTCTTGCAACATCTTGATCTTACGTGAAATGACCATTCACAAGGAGAAATTGAAAGCCCCGGTTCGGTGGACTTTGTGCTGATCATGTCAAAGAGGTGGTCCTTGCTGAACGTCACCTTGGATTCGCACTCTGGAGAGTCTTCACTTCAATCTTCTAGGTCCTCATTTCGGATTGGAGACGTCGCATAGCAACCAGTGTTGCATGATCCAATGCTCGCGCGAAAGGTGATAGACATAATCACCAGCGCACTATCAGATAAAGGCGGAAGTTCTGATGCGGTTGTGCTCAACAGTGTGAAAAGGCTCTCGATTCGCGAACAAGCATGTGAGCGATGTGACAAATGAAGGCGCCAAAAGCTGCCCATGCAGGAACCTCACATGCAGAATGTTTGCTGTTCAATCTGCGCGCAGATTGTTTCTAGTGGAATCTCTATTTGCCGTCTCTCGCCGCTTCAACGACATCGGTATCTGCACTGCGCGCGGAACTCGATCTTCGAACCTCAACATGAGCACCTACGATTTCAGTGACTCGGGTCCGATCCTGAAGAGGATAGATGAGCATCATGACGGCAAGGTAGGCTTCGTGGTCTTCCGCACTTGCTACGACGACGATCAGAAGTGGGCACAGTTTGTTGAGCGCATGACAGCTGTCACCTTGGATTGCCTATCTCTGAACGGCAACTCCGAAACGACCAGCTATGGAGAAGAGCTCGAGAAGGTATTTGCTTACGAGATACGAGACGACAAGTCGACACTTGAAAGCGCCTCCATGAGCGAGGTTCGTCAGTAAGCCATTTGACTTCAACGATGCTCGGCAGCACTGACCGTGATGTAGGATTTTCCGTGAGTGGGCAGAAACGGTCGGCGGCGATCCCAGGCTGCCAAAGTACCGCATATGCGTTCTGGTGGACAAAGCGGTTATGGATTCTGTGATGGAAGGTGAGGAGGCGTGGGAGGACGAGTTCGGTCGTGGCTACGTCAAGCTCATCAACGGCGAACACGTTGAAGATGCTCACGAAGAATATGACGAGGAGTATCCTGCCATTGACGGATGCACGGCCTACCATGTTGGCTGGCTGAAGCAGTCCGTCTCTGACCTTTTCCCCAGAGCCTACCGTCTCTTCATGGAACTTAGCTGGGGCGAAGAGTATCGCAGACCATCGATAATCAAAGAGGACTAGATGCATGGAGGTTATGGAGCGCAGAAGTCAAGACTGTCAAGATCTGTTACTTTTTGCAGTTCATGGCTTGCTCTGACTTTCGAGCGATTGGTCCGACAAGCCGTCATCAAACCCCCGCTGAGCATACATCTCATCGTGAGCTCTGTCACTGCGCACATGTGGAGATTGTTAGTCAGGAGATACAGCGTATAGCAAGCCACCCTTACTCAATCCGGTCAACGCAAAATGTACCGCCCAGACACATGGAGCACAAAATGAGTGTGAATCCTTCCTGCTCGCCCGTGATCGAGTGATCCGAGGCCCGTTTGCTAAGCTGGCAACTAGAAGCAGCGTACACAGAACAAAGCATTTTTCAGTCGAACCACAACTCCATATCGTCGTCGATACTATCTTGTAGAGCATCCAAAACCCGAACAACTTCGTCCAAGTCGGAAATCTTGACCTTGTTCTTCTCTGCCTTTTCGATCTGGTCGAAGACGTATCTGATACTGTTTTCCAACCACGCCCGTGCTTTATCGCTCTTCTCTTTGAGTAAAGTCCTGCGTATGGTGAGTAAATTGATTGCGGCCATGGGAATTTAAGTAGAAATCAAGACTTTACTCACTTCAAGAAATTGTTCCAGCCCCACTCAATTCGGCCCAGAGCCGGAATATGATTTGCAATGATCTCAAGTTGCTGGTCCATGTACTGGACTATGTTTCTCCATTTCTCTTCGACCTCCTGGATCTCCATATACGCGTAGACAGCGCGGGTTGCTCTAAGTGCTCTGAGAAAAGGGTCGGGCTTCTCAGCATTGTAGATCTAAGCTCTCACATATTTCTTGAATTTGTCGTCTGCTTGTGGACAAATGCCCTGCCAAATCCTGGTCTTGAACGAATTGATCTCATGATCTGCGATGATGAGCTCTTCTAGCCTATCGTTCGAGCCTAGCACGTCGAAAATTCGATCGTTTGGAATTCGCTTGTTCATGCTTCGACAAAATACGTCTTCCACTGAGTCTGGAAGACTGATGGTATTCCAATACTTTCGGAGATCAGCGGCTGGTATGCGGACACCGCCCGTAAAGCCGCCATCCTTGGTCGAACCTCTGTCAAGGGCCTCGAGGAAGAGTGGAATTGTATTCAACTCCATAATATGTTCAGTGACATATCCATTCCTGGCGTTCGGGCGTTGCGCAGAGTGTTTCACGTTGTAGTTCGAGTAGTCAATCACATCTGCATAGTATACAGCCTTCTGTTTGCCGCCTCTCAGCTTGTCTAGCTCGGACGCTGAAGAATAAGGGGCTTCCACGATAGCCATCTTGAAGCCTGGAAATACTGCCACGAGACCCCGTGAGCCCTTTCTTCCTCTCTCAGCAAGGTTGGATTCACGATGGCCTCTCGATTCAGCTGAGCTTGTTCGATTACGATCATCATGTCCGTCAGCGTCTTCCAGGTTGGACCCCAATCCACCATCCAAGATCTTGTGGGCTTGTCTTGGTGCATGAGCAACGATCGTAAGCGGCCAATTCCCAGGACGGCACACGAATGTAATGATCAGAAGGATAAGTACTATGGTCGCAACATATATGCGTCTGTCCGAGACCATGTCTGACTGGAGAAGGTGTTGCTTTCTGGTAATCCGTGACGAATAGTTTAAATTGTCTCAATTCCTTTGTGAACCCGATTCGTGGTGTTGGGTTGCCATAAGTCTTTTTTATTCCCAGAGATTGACAGAGATGCGCGTGTGAGATACGAATGATGTTGTTCCACCCGAGGCTCCCGCGCTGGAAGGAGGAATGATCCCATCATGTGAGAACCTTGGTGAGGGATGATAAGGCATCAGACGATGGCACTGTACTGTGTAACACCCACTGATGTATCCATTAGCCATTTCTGAGATGTTCCAGGGGACCAAGATAGCATTGATAGTTTTCCGCGAGACACCGGGCCGCAACCCGGGACTCGATACCATTAGCACAAGTCGTGATCTGAGGTCGAGAAATTTGAAAGGACACACACCGTTCATGTCTGCCGCAAATAGGTCTTGGAGAAGGACTCTATCGCTGACAGAAAGTTGCAGTCCATTTTCTACGCTCCCAATCCAACAGCTATATTGCCGCGAATTGATATAGACCTCACTGTCTTGGCCATCGTGCTACGCGCATATTACAGGGACAAAGCCCATCAAGTCAACGAGGAAGAAATCCTGAGCGAAGAGGCACGCGAGAGGGTAAACAGTGGAGGCAAGGGCTGAGAGGTCCTTGATGAAACGTATCGTCACAACTTGGGTGTATCAAAGTTGCTGCATCTAATCTCATCCCCAGAGGCTACTTTTATCTAAAAAACGGTGGCTGGTCCGCATACAAAGGGCGAACACCTGCTGCGATCAGTGTATGAGCATCATGATGTCGTATTCGATGGTGTCGGAGATCCCATGGCAAGACCCTCATCCCTAAAAGCAGCGATTTACGAGTGAACGATCGGGGCACGATGTTTGGTGACGCGTGGCCCACAAGCGCTCAATAGGCACGGTGATGCACGCAAAACGATAGACTGTTCCAGGTCTTGAGACTCACCTAAGGACTTTGCCGAGCGCTACCGGAGTCCTCACAAGATCCGAAACTATCGAATTACGTACCGCTTGTGCCTCCTCAAGCACTCCTCGGGAAGTTTGGCACAAGGATCTGACTGACTGCTCAAAACAGATTCGATTGACGAGTGTGTTGTCGACTTTGCTAAATGCAATGATCAGTACAACACATGCGGCAAGAATTCGCCGTGTGTTGCAAAAGCCTTCGTTCAGAGCGTGAAGCAGAGTATTGGAGGCCAGCGGCGAGTGGAACGAGACCACGAAGCACGTACTCACGATCAAGCAGTTGCAATCATGAAATACGCTGTCGTACGAAAGCAGTGACATTCGATGCTAGATATTGCTATCCGCAGAGATTGTCCGCGTTCCAGATCTCAAAATACAACCTCTATTTCCCCCGATGCAGCTACCAAAGACCAGCTCTGGGCTGCATTCCAAACTTCAAAACAAATGCAACAACATACATATCCTCTCCATTCAGCAACTCATGTCTTCGTGCAAGTCGTGTCCATCATCACGGAATCAATCGCTGTCCTATCTTACTCATCGAAAAGACCCTTGACTGCATCAATTGCGAATGGGGCAGCGAGTGCGAGCTTTCCCCAGAGGGCCTCTGGGTCACGCTTAGCCAGGGCCTCAAGATCGCGCTCGTTGAACAGGCCTTTGACGGCATCAATTGCAAACGGCGCGGCGAGGGCCAGCTTTCCCCAGAAGGCCTCCGGGTCAGCCTCAGCATGGCGAGCAGCCAAAGCTTCGACATCGCGTTCGTTAAACAGGCCCTTAACTGCATCAATTGCAAATGGCGCGGCGAGGGCGAGCTTTCCCCAGAAGGCCTCAGGGTTGGCTTCGGCGTTACGTGCTGCGATCAGGTCGTTGACATCGCGTTCGTTGAAAAGACCCTTAACTGCGTCAATTGCAAATGGAGCAGCAAGGGCGAGCTTTCCCCAGAAGGCCTCTGGGTCAGCCTCAGCATCACGAGCAGCCAAAGCTTCGACATCGCGTTCGTTGAACAGACCCTTAACTGCATCAATTGCAAATGGAGCAGCAAGGGCCAGCTTTCCCCAGAAGGCCTCAGGGTTAGCCTCGGCGTTACGAGCGGCAATCAGGTTGTTCACATCGCGCTCATTGAACAGACCCTTAACTGCGTCAATTGCAAATGGAGCAGCAAGGGCCAGCTTTCCCCAGAAGGCCTCAGGGTTAGCCTCGGCGTTACGAGCGGCGATCAGGTTGTTCACATCGCGCTCATTGAACAGACCCTTGACTGCGTCGATGGCGAAAGGGGCAGCGAGTGCCAACTTGCCGAACAGAGGGTCGGCCTCGGCGTTACGAGCAGCGATCAGGCTGTTGACATCGCGTTCGTCGAACAGGCCCTTGACCGCGTCAATGGCGAAAGGTGCAGCGAGTGCCAGCTTTCCCCAGAATGCCTCAGGATCGCGCCTTGCAAGAGCCTCAAGGTCGCGCTTCTCACCACCGAAGAGGGAGCCGATAGGGCCAAGTCCTTGCAGGAAATTGAAGAAAGCCTCTGGGTTACGCTTAGCTACCTCCTCGAGGTCGCGCTTCTCCTGAAGACCGAGAAAGCCCTTGCCGAGGTCAATAATTTGGCCCAAGAAGGCTTCTGGGTCACGCTTCGCAAGCTCCTCAAGATCACGCTTCTCTTGAAGACCGAGGAATCCCTTGCCGAGATCGATGATCTGACCCAAGAAGGCTTCTGGGTCGCGCTTGTACACATCGAAAGTGCTTGGTTCCTCAATGAATTGGAGCGGAGCAGCAAATGCGGAGCCAGCCAGGGCGACAGTTGCGGCGGTAGTGAAACGCATCTTGAATGATTTTTTTTTTGAGCTACCAGAGCTGACTGATTTTGGTTGTGAGAATGGAATAAGCTACCAGAGCTTTTGCGCGAAGGAAAAATTGCTGAATTGAGAGGACGTTTTGCTGTGTTATGATTTTACCGAAGCAGGAAGAAAACGTGGTATTTGTATGTCTGACAATGCATCTGTCAGATTATGTGCCCATGTTCGTGCATCTCTACAGCGCAACTCCAGTCATCGGCAACTTCGGTCTTCTCCTGACAACGTTGAGTCTTGGTATTCGACATCATCTACGTGTGACAGGGCAGGAAGACTGTGCAGATGCTGGTCGATGTTCCGGAACAGCTGAATGGGAGAATGATCTTGAGCAAGGCTTGGCACGGTTTTAGAGTCTTGGTCGGAGTTTTCCTCGAGTTTAACTATAGAGCCTCGGCACCTTTGCGGTCCAGATAGATCTCGAGGCCAGCGAGGTAGTGGGTACCTTGCAAGTGCAAGCCAACTATGTGTGCACGGAATCTTGGCATACCGAGGTCTACATCACATCGGAGCTTTGTGCTATTTCTATTTCAAGTTAGCCGGTCAGCGTTAGCGCGAATCTGGATTAGGAACCCAATGGCTCTTCGTATACTGTGCGCAGTCATCTTGGCCAGCGGGATGCCAGAGATCATTTTCACACTTCAATGATGAGATCCGAGCGATATTCTGGAGACTCTGCTGGCCGCAGCCAGATGTATGTCCTTGGTGCAAGAGTTGGGTCCGTTTCCCAGGTCTCCCAACACGACAACTCAAAGTACGGGTTGCGGAATTCACGTCTGTGAGCACAGTTCTGCTGCCGTAGGTCATCCTGCTCATGCGTAGGTATCTACTGTAGCCATACCTGTCCAGAATGCACCCCACAGCGTCGACTCCCCGATGTTCCTGGATGAGTCGCACAACAAGACCATTCTTGGCGACCCGAGCAAGCATCACAAAACCCCTGCCATCGCGAGATGGTGCAGCATCGAAGTCGCGAAGTATTCCTCGAACTCGAAATATCAGGAGTAGGGTCTAGAGGTGAATTGCTCGCAATTTTCTTTTGCGCCATAAGCCGTGAGTTTCAGTTCTGTCGGAATTAAAGAAGTCACCAAGAGAGTGCTGTACCAGAGAAAACAGTCTCATCTACAGGCGCGTCGCGTGTGCAGAAGTGGCAAGTCGTTCGTGAATCTTCTGGTCATCACGACGCCGGCATGTCCAGGTTTTGCAACGATTACTGATCCCTTTTCGCAGGCGTGAGTATGGCACTCTGATCCAGCTTGGCTTTGCTGGAACTAGAAGATGAACGTAAGCTTGGTAGCAACATTCTGAGCATTGTCTAATCGCCACAAACCTAGCAATGGCGCGAGTCGATGACCGCACAAGTCCCCAAACACGCTGATCGTATTGTGCGGAGACTCTGGAAAGGTCGTGCTCGCTGTGTCGTTACCCGCAACGGGTAAGAGTGTGTTCGGTGAATACGACCAGTTCGGCAGCACTAGGCCGCTTGAGCGTAAAACTGCCGTATAGGGCTTCTCTGGGCTCGGCAGCAACGTCAGGCGACGACTGAAGTACAATCTCGATGTAAGTCAACAACGTCTCTGAAGTTGATAGTGCCATCTTCACGTCGTCGGCCTGGCAGCCGTATTGCTGAATGCTTCTCGAAAATGTGAGACCTCATTCAATACTGCAAAGGCTTCCTCTCGCAAAATTCGGTCAGGTTGAATCGGTTGCTGACAAGGACTCCACGTCGAGTGTCACAGGTGACGTGACAGTAAGCGGTGGGGACGGAGGTCAAAATCGAAAAGCCAGCTTCCGTTCCGTGTTCGGCTAAGTAGGATTCCCCGGGACCACTTCCGACCACACTTCCTCACACTCCGCACCCAGCAAGCATCGATCCCCGCGCATCGTTGCATTCGATACAAGTACTACCATGCACGATATCCCGGCAAACGCTGTATTCGTGCACTCAAACCGGGATTCGAATTCGAGAACGTCCGGACGGCATTTTGGCAAAGACTTGGCTGTGTCAGGGGCAAATGCTTGTGGGAGTAAGATGGTAGGTACTGCTCAGTGAGACGAACAGGCGCCGTCGTCCCAATCGTCGTGGCAAACACAGGAGCTATGCCTTTGCCGCACTTCTTGTCTCTATCTTTTCGTGTGACTGCATTTCAGAATTGGATGCTCAAGTTATGCTGGCCGAGCTGACCTATTGCTCCACCTCGGACAATTCGTCCACCTGCTTGGCATTTGTCAATCCGACTTCCAGGCGCGAACCGGGAAAGATTGCTTTTTCCAAACGAACGCCAAGGGCCGAAGTCCCCAACATATGAGTTTCCATGCAGTGGGCATGGAGAACGGCTACAGCTGCAGCCGAACTTCCGTCAGCAGCAGAATTATGCGCGGGATTTGCTCGTCCCATACGGCCCTGTCGACTTTCCGAACAGAAGCGGTGCATCGTTGCAGCTGGCGTTTGACTATACCCGAGTTTTGAGCTACACCAAGCCACGCGAACCAATTTGCATAGTACACCTATCGATAGGGCGTTGTAGTTCTCAAGAGCTGCCTTCAGATGTGGTCGCATCGCAGACCTTTGAAGAAAGGTTTAAAAATCGTCAGAGAGCCAACAGATGCTGGATAATTTTGGGAACAGCAAAAATTGTGAGGAACCAGCTCAACTCAGCAGCTGCCTAATACCTGCAAATACTGCACAGCACATTCAACATGCTCAAATAATGCCCGAAGATGTCCCCATCTCAGGCAAGCATTGCCATCATCAAGTGAAATGCCTTGACGGCCAACACAGAAATGAATACCAAACCATTCCAATACTCAGGACAACTTGCCACCAAACATCACCTCTCACTCAATCATACTCATACGCAGTCGTGTTCACAGCATTCCCAGCAGCAATCAGAGTCGCGAACAGACACCCCTCGGGCAAATCCCTCGTAATACCAACATAGAACTCCCAAGGACCCGGCAAGCGACCTGGCTGTCCAGCAACAGGAGGGGCCCGAGGATCCACGTCCGTAGAGGGACAGAAGTATGTTCCATTCTCGTGGCTCAGAATATCGAAATTCGGGCCTTTGTCGAGCGACCAACCCGACGTGACAGCATCGGCTGGCAGAGCAGAGTCGTCTGCGCGAGTGTATGAGACACGACCGCAGGACTCGATGTAGCTATAATGAACAGCAATTAAAGGTCAGGACGAGCTTCACAACGGACATTTGTGCTCGGGGTTTGGAGGTGGGACTCACACTTTCTGTCCCCCGCTGACCTGTACCGCCAGGCTCAACACCCCATTGCTGATTGAGAATGTCGTGCGAGTGGTATTCACGCCCGCGCAATTGAGGCCTTGAACTCCAGGACAATAAGTCGAGGGCTGTTTTCCGATCCAGAGATGACCGCGATTGGCGTTGATGGGTCCAAAGTGAATTGGCGTGGCAGAGCGAAGCGCCATGAGGCTGAAGAATGTATTCGGGAGCTTGGAGACGGGAAAGGGAGGGAGTGCAAGGGCATGACTGAGTGCCGCCAGGGCAAGAGAGAGGAGCATGGTCGTCTTCATTGTGAGGCTGAGAAAGTACAATGAGCACGTTGCGGGCGGAGGAGGCTCGTAGTAGCGGCTGAACGACTGTGGAAGCGGTGGCGTGGTTGAAAGTAAAAGATTTGGTGGTAGAAAAAACCGCAAGACGTTCTCTGGTATTTATCCCTTCCACCTTCCATCCATCTCCCCATCGCGCACATGCACAATTCACCCTCCCACAAGACCCGAGTCCTCCATTCCTAGCCCAGAACCCACCCGAGCGTCCTCTCCATAGCGTGAAACGGCCTCACACAAAAGTCCTTCATCGCAACTCCAAACACCGCCTCAAGCGCACAGCTATACCGGATCAGCAGGCACTACAGCTTCGCCCTCTCACGACGGCACGAGCTGAAGTCGTTCCATGAAAGAGCCCGCCCGAGGTCTGGTGCAACTCATCAGGATTGCGGTGCAACTATCGCCCTTGAACCTGCATGTTTCAGAGGGCCGGAACGCGCGGGAAAGCTATGATGTCGTCTGGTGTCTCCCGAGAGTCTGGAGAAATATCACCCATCGCGTGTGATGAAACTTCCATGTGATTTTGTGTGTTTGTGAATCGTCATATCACTTCATCCTGCGAGGACGGAAGAAGATGGCCCGTAGAACCGCCGCAAGATGACTGGGCCAAGTTCTGAAGCACAGCATGTCGCATGTCGTTTGGGATTCGTGTGGGGGAATAGGTAATCTAGACTGCGCTCGGCGTCCATGGTGAATCGCTTGAGGAAAGCATCTGACCGAAGTCGAAGCAAGATTGCGGACGCAGCACTTGCAAGCCACGACGTCTGTCGTGCGAGGGTGCCTGCAGCACGACGGAGGTCATATCAAGCATGCATCGCCATGGTGAGACCAAGGCAGCCCGTCTCTCTGGTCCTGTACGCAGCAGGCGCTCGTATAAGCAAGTCTCCTGCATCGCGGCTGAGATGTGGAGACCTGGAAGTTGAGAATATTCAGTCTTGTAGCCAAAGAGTCCCTCACCATTCGAAAGACACAAGCAGTCAACTTGTCAAGGAAAGCTCAAGCACAGATCGGATAACCACACATCCATTCTGTTTCTTTCCTCTACGCTAGATAGACCTAAACAGCATTTCCTTCACAACTCATCCCTTTTCCCCTTCCCCTCTTCCGCCCTCTTCTTCCTCTCCTCCCTCTCCTCCCTCTCCGCATCCTCTCTCTGCAGCCTCTCCTGCATACTCTCCTCTTCTAATCCCGCAACTACTCCGACTTTTCTCTTCTCCTCCTTCCACTTCTTCGCCAAACTCCCAATCTCCTCATCATACTTGTTCCACTCGGGAACCTGCCTTCGTGCCCTCTCCAGCTTGGGCTCCTTCGTCTGCGGATTATTGCACAAATCGATAGTCTTCGCCTCCTTCAAGCTTTCATCCGAACACCACGTCTCGCACCACAACCACTCCTGGGGCAGGCTGTGAATCGGCAACAAGGCCTGCATATGATTCGGCAAATCCTGATCCAAATTACTCAGCGAGTTGGGATCTGCCGATAACTGATGATAATTCTGTCGGAGGCGATCTCCCGCGGCCATCTGGCGGAAACGTTTCAGGTCGACGACGTATAGTGCGGAAATATGGTACGGTAAGCCTTTGAGGAAGTTCTTCCAGTAGCCTTGTTTCCAGAAGCGGAACCCTTCCATTTCGGTTCGGCTGTCACACATGGGTGTGAAACCATACGGTGCGCCTTGCAGGTCGTGTTGCACCAGTTCGTACATGTCGGTGCGGACGATTTGGTCGGCGTCGACGAAGATGACCTTGTCCAAGTCCAGTGGGAACAGGACGTCGAGGAAGAGAATCTTGTATCCCCAGATCTCACGCTGCTTCTCTTTTTGTCCTCGAAGCCAATGCGGCCATTTGTAAGTGACCATTTCGTACTCGAAGCCGTATGTCTCCGCCATTACCGGCAGGAAGTCCTTGAATGAAGGAGACAAGAACTGCTCGATGAACCAGAATTTGACGCTGTGCTTGGTGTGTTTCATGACTGAAACCATCATGATGTTCAACATGCGCTCATACAAATGACCCGAGGCAACGGAGAAGATGTTGATATCTGCATGCTTGCGTTCTGGGGTCGCAGTGGCGGATCCAGACTTGGACAAGAGGCCGCTACCGAGCTTGGCTGCTTTCCCGAGGAACTTTTGTGCACCTCCACCCAGTCCTACCTGGGCCAGAAGATCACCCGCACCGTCTGCAAGTGATTCGAGGGCAGATTTGGAAGGCTCCAGCACGTCCTCATCTTCCATGCCCGGATGGCGAGATATGCGGGGAAACAGGGTCGCGCCTTTGAAGCTCATCAGCGCGATTTCTGTCGAGTTGTCACTTCCATGCTGATCATAGCCAGAAGCTCCAGCACTGTCAATATGGAAAATCTCTTCGCTCCGTCCTTTCTGCATAGCGAGACTGTAGATTCCCGGATTTGCCTTGAACTGGAAGTACCCAAGATTGGCCATTATGATCGTGTCAGCAAAGTGCGGATCGGCATCAGTACCAAGCACCAGCTGCGCTCCTCGAGGAGGTGGCCCAACTGTAACATCACGAGAGTGGCCTTCGATGAGAATATGCTCGAGCTGATAGATAGCGTCAATGTCGTTCTTGACAGCGCTCAATTTGATGTTGTCCAGATCGTGCACCGTGACTTCAGGGGCCACAAGCCAAGCAGGAGGCAAGTCCATTCCCATATTCAATAACGCATCTGCAGGAAGTCCGCGGAAATGTGCACCAGTTGGAGCAATAGACCCATCAGCTTCAAAAGCCGGCTTCGAACTCAGTACATGGCGGTAGAAACGCTTGATGGGAATCTCCTCAAGTCGATCTCGCGGATTCAGGAAAAGACGCACATGGACGCCGTCGAACTCCGATAAAACTTTGATGATGGGTATCCACTTCTGTGCAGCCTCCGAAGCAGGATCGACCGCGGCGTATATCTGGATTGTCGCTGTATCCAGGTTTCCAATATTGACCGCTGTATAGTTGGACTCGAACTTTTTGAAGACGTCGGTACGGACAGTCGGCGCAGCCTCGAATATGCCCTCTGGCACATCGGAGATGAGTGACAGAGCAATCACATTGGAGATTCGCGCAAATGCCAGAGGTGTGGAGGCCTTTTGCTGAAGACCGAGGGCCTCAATTGCAAGTGCCGCGGGAAGCAATCTTCTCGTACGCTCATATGCGAGCAATGTCTCGATGTCTGAAGATTCTATTGGAATCTGATCAGATACTGGGCCTACCACCCGCCCATTGGCAATCAGTGCCTTCTTGCCAGGTGCAACGCCCACAGCCGTGATTAGGTGGCTGAACTGAGCCCAGTGTCTGCGAGTTTCCTCGTCAATTTCCGGGGTGCTATCTCGTGAAGCAGCAACTCTCAGGATTTCGTAGATCTTACGTCTTGCTTCGAGATCCTGAACAGACGGACTGTCGCCGGCGCTAGAAGCACGAAAGCTGTCATACTCCGCGATCAAGCTCTCAAGCACAGTGGCGGCGCCAGCTTTCTGCAAATCAGAAGCAATCCTCGACTTCGGTTCCGCATCCCGGGGCACGTGAAGGACGGCCACCTCGACGTTATCATGATCTTTTCTGTACAACAGAGCTTCCATAAGCTGTTCGAAACCTCGCTCGCTGTCCACATCAGCTACCACGGTCAGGTGCACAAGCTCCCGTTCAATAGTCTGAGCATCGGCCGGAATGCTGGGCAAATCTTCGAGCTCAGGATAATCACCAAGATTAAGGAACCTCAAGCTCTTATCATCTTCCGGTACGACGAGCGGGTTGCGTCTGAAGCTCGCTTTGCTGAGGAAGAGAGTGGGAAGGTAATCATCGTCGCCGAGCTGACCAGTGTAGACGGCCTGTTGTACTGCTCGAAGATCTATACTAACTTGCTGGCTCATCGTCTGCAACCAATCCTCAGTCCTGGCAATCGGTGCACCATTGATTAGAACCGGAGGTGTAGGATCCGTGCTGCCGATTCTGCTGATATAGTTCTTGCTCCTGGCCACCCTGGAAGACAAGTTCTCATCATTCAGCACATTCTCCAGAGTGGCATCTTCTTTGTTTGGACGAAGCTTGCCGGCAGCTTTCACGGCCTGAAAGATCTTTTCGTTTGGCTTGCCATATTTGCGACCGGCCGCCTCAAGTGACTGTTCCAAATACTTGAGCGCAGCGCCAAGGCCGTAGTTGTTAACGAGGTAGTAGATAATGGCTGTTTGTTTCGCGCTGGTGTCACTGCGGATCCTTGGTGCCAGACCCATGCGGATGGGCACTTGACGCTGAACAAAACTCCGCAGCTGCTCAGAAACAAGCAGAACGTCGTTGAAATCCGCGAAATCCACCGGCAAAACCAAATTGTGAACCTCTTTCCGGACGGGTGGTAGCTGACCAGGAAAGGTGCGCTGCAAAAGGGCGTTTGCACTCCTGGGCCAGTCAGCATATCGCTTGTCCTTTTCAAGATCGTTCAGCCAAATGATCAGGTCGCCTCCCTCCGCTTCATCCCGCCAGTCATATCGCGGTGCTTCCTGCTCGACTTGCGCTTCGGTGATAGCCTCGTGTGAGAGCAGCTCGATGGCCTCCGAGCCACTCAGGCCAATCTGCTGCACGCTCTTGATCATCTTCCGCTCCCGTCTGAGGTGCTCGAGCAGCGCATAGCCTTCGACATCCCTCGGCATAATCTGCACGCCATTGATCCACATGACATTATAGCCCGATGGCAGCAAGACCTCTCTGTTCTTCGCATGCTCATCGGTGAAGTCCGTGGAAATGTCCGTCGCCGCAATGCTCGTCGAATGCTTGGGGAAGTCTTGACTCAACTTCAACAGCGTGGCAAAAGGATCCTCGCTGCCCATGACAAAACTGGCAGCTCTCACTCCCAGCTTTCTCAACTCCGATTGCGACAGAGGGCGCAGATCGGAGACTTCTTCCTCACTCAACGTCGTCTCCGCTGCACTCTTGCTCTCCTCTTTCTCCTGATTCTCGCCGTCTTGACGATCGTCAATGACTATGTAGTCCGTCCTCTTCAGAGCCAATTCCACGCCATATCCGCTCACCGTCAATGGCTTGCTCTCCACTCCCTCGAAAGCTCTGTACCGCACTCGATAACTCGTCTTGCCTTCCTTGGCCGTCTTGCTCAGCGTCTGATGGAATTTCCGAAAGCTTGCACTCGACAGATCGGCATAGAGGATGCTCGGCTTCTCGCTGTGCACATCTCCCAGAATGCGATCGAAAGGTAGCTGCTTCACGTTGTCTCCTGGCTGGCCCAGACTCTCTGCGCTCTTCTCATCCAAGTCCGGGGAGCAGTATTTCTGTCCGCTAAAAGGGACGTGAATCCACGTATCACACCCCGCGTATCCATCTCGCTCTTTCGATATCGTGGGAACCACGGAGGTGTTGTAGTATTGATAATGGGCTTCGATGCGTGGTGCAGCGGAGTGGATCGCGAGAGCGTAGTCGAAGGAGGAGAGGTCTTCTTCTCCCAAATGTCCGTCAGCATGGAGCAGTGATCGGAATGCTTTGTACAGCTGCTCGTCGGTTATCGAGGAATCAAAGTAACCGTCGGCGATGCGGTCGAGGAGAGGGAAATAGGCGGTGTTGTTCTCTTCGGCTGCTGTTTCGCTAAGTGATTGTTCAGCCCCAGTGCAGGAAAGAATTGTACGCAGAAGCCTACAGCAGTTCTACCAGAAATGGCGGAGCTCCGAACGCAGTCCGCACTGCGACATTGACGGAGGGGAGGGCATTGGAGCAGGTCAGCAAGCTGGCCAGAGCTGCTGCTTTCCACTTGCCCCAACATCTTCTGGTGGCCATGATGGCTCTTGGTATGTGCGATCACTGTTCTCCGAGCATCGAAGAGGCCAGTTGGGAACGCGGGTTGCCAATCGATATGGAGGCCTCGAGGGGTCCCGCTGACGATTATTTGAAGCTACGTGTCGTTCAGCACGCGTTTTGCCGCTCCACGACTACTGGACCAGGACGCATGCGAATTGATGGACGTGATGAGAAGCGACGATATGGCAATCTCATAGCTGAGGCAAGGTGGAATAGAGCCCAAGAACAGTGATCGCAAGGTCATGGACGCAACTCCTCCGCGGCTTCTTCGGCCGTCTCTAACTAGCGCACACGCATGTGAACCAAACATCGCTTCGGATTCACAGTAGCGTGAGCATGTATTTCTTCACTCTATTCTAATTCACTTCTCAGTGCGCCCTCACACTCCTATCTCGCCCCTCTGCCGCCCTATAGCAACGTGTCCCCCAAAGCACATCTCACAATGCTCACCCCCGCCCTCACCGTCTCACTCACACCATGCGCCTCCAGGTTCGGATTGACCTCGACCAGATCTAATGCAACCAAACTCCCCGTCTCGTGCACACACTCCGCGATGAAATCTCCTTCTCGGAGCGTCAGTC
Organism: Cercospora canescens BHU; assembly: GCA_000347735.1. Lineage (NCBI taxonomy): Eukaryota > Fungi > Ascomycota > Dothideomycetes > Mycosphaerellales > Mycosphaerellaceae > Cercospora > Cercospora canescens. The sequence continues at coordinate 20,651 of ANSM01001519.1, read as the reverse complement.
CCCCTCGCACCGGCGTGCCCGTGCTAGGCGCCCACATGGGATCCAGCGCGTCCACGTCGAATGACAGATGGATCGGAGTATCCCGTCCGATCCACCCCAGAGCCATATCCATGACTTTACCAATTCCATGACGATCGATGTCGTGCATCGAGAAGGCTTTGATGTTGTTATCTTTCAAAATCTTCTTCTCCCCTCGATCCACGTCTCGGAGGCCGATGTATACGAGCTTGGCGGGGCTAATGCGCTGGTCTTCTTGAATCCATCCGAAGGGATTTTCTGGCGTATCCGTCGCGAGACCTGTCAGGAACGCGACCGGCATGCCATGGATGTTTCCGCTGTCACTCGTCTCAGGCGTGTTGATGTCTGCGTGTGCATCGACCCAGATCACCGCCATCTCTCGTCCTAGTCTTTCGCGGACGGCTTTGGCGGTGCCGGAAATGGTACCGATGGCAATGCTATGGTCTCCGCCCAATGTCAGGACGAATCGGCCTTCGCGTGCGTGCTCGTAGACTTGGGCGCTGAGTTTCTTCGTCACTGCAGACACGGCTCGAGGGTTCTTCATGCGACGGTGTTCGGGGTCTTCGGAAGGCATGAGATCGCCGTAGGCGTGCACTTTGTTGTCGTATTTCACGTCGTATTTGAGCTCGTCGCGTAGGTCGTTGATGAGGCCAGACTCGATGAGGGCCATGGGAGCAGCATCTGTGCCTGGTTTGCACTAGAAGCGACATCTTTAGTCTGCGTTCCGTGCGTACAGGACGCGGTTAGAGACGTACTTGTCCGCCACTGAAGCCGACAGCCACCAGGCCCAGCTCATCGGCTTTGGATAGAAACTTTGGTGTAAGCGTAGGAGCGTCCATTGTGCTGCTGTGTGCTCGTGTCAGCCATCGTGATTATCGAGTCGCTCGATGAGGGGCGCCTACGTCGCAGATACCGATGACCTCAGGTTGTCTCAGGTGTACGATCTGTATGCGGTGATGAGAAGCTACAGAAGGTTTCTCTTTGTCCCTGTGCCGTAGAAAGAGCGCAAAGTTCACGATAAAGTTGCAAACGCAGTATGCAGGAAAGGACAAGGAAAGGCGAAAACGGCAGCGAGGAGAGCGAGGCTTTTTACTTCCTTTCAAAATCGCAGGGCGCGAGGTGCTGTTCCGGCTCACTATCGCTCCCTAGATCCGCCGTTTACGAGACGCAAATGCTGTCGAGTGGGTTGGCGACTCATCATGTCGCCTTTTCCTGTACTTAGGGGAAGTCGACGACCTTAAGTACAGGTGTAAGCGGTAGCGTGGTGGCTGGCGGATTTCTCTTATCAAATGATAGCCGCGGATCGGCCGTTGATAGCCGGCATTGGAAACGCGACTGTAGCATGTGATTGCGCCGTAGCGTGGAAAAGATGTCACTGCGCGAGGTGAATGGGGAAGAGATGAGGTTGTACGTGTGCATATGAGCTGCTCCTGTGCGACACGTGTTGCAACATTGCCCGTCACACATCACAAGTAGACGCATATCCACAAACGCCATCAAGCTTGCACAGAAATAACACGGAATGCAATTCTCCCACGCGCATTCGCATTCGCACAATTGTATATACCCCCGTGTCCTTGCCATCGCCTCATGCCACGTAATCAGCATCTCCCCCGTCTATCATGTCCCAGCAAGTCCTCCATTCATACAATTGTCCCATTGAAGCTGTTCAGACGCGACGGTTTTTTCTCACCCCATCTGTAGTGTGGCATGCACGCTAACTAAACGCTATCCTTGATCAGCCCAAAGCTCCCTCTACAAGTACTTCTTTGGCTGACTGTGTCTCTGCCTCTTGTAGAACGCGTAAAGCAGCACCATCAGGCACTGGAAGCCGATGATGGTGAAGACCATCTGAGAGGTGCTCGGACCATGGGTTTTGATCGCTGGGACCCAAATTAGCTCGAATCTCGACCGTTTCATCGCACGTCACAGAGATGTTGAGAACTTACCCTTTTCCATTTTTGGCTCGAGATGGTCGTGGAAGTTGTAATGCAGGAATGACATGGCGTTGTGCAGCTCATCGAGGGATTGCTTGTAGTCTCTGCCCTCGATGTCATTGCGGATGATGTTGACGACCGACTCAATGCTGGACACGCGATCGTGCAGAGCATTGATCTTGCCAACCGTTTCCGGTGGAAGCCCAGTATCTCTGCTGCCGCCAACGTTGCTGATCTTGGTCACCGTGTCCAGGTGCTTTGCGTCAATCTTGTCTGCAAGGTTCTTGATCTCCCAGTACACAGTGCCCATCTGGTGAGTGAGGCCTTGCACACGGTTGTGCAGGTCGGCGAACTGCTCGGTCTGCGATTTGATGGTGTCGGCGTCCCGATCTGGGAGCATCTCTGGTGCACCTGGCATGCTGTCCATCTTTTTGATCTGAGGAGCGTTCTGCTGCTGCCCCTGAATGGGTTGTTGAGCTGTGTTGCCTGGGTAGCCTTGCTGTCCACCAGTGACTGGATCTCCTCCGCTGCTCACAACGAATTTGGTGACCTCGAAGGAATCTGGATTCTCTCCCGTCGTAGCAGTTATACCGAAGAAGTAGTCGCCAGCTGGCAAAGAGATCTTGTCGGAAGAGAAGCATGTTTTATCGTCAATGGACACTGTAAGGCCTCCCCTGCTCGTAATCTTGAGTTTACTGGGTCTTCCCAAATTGCGATAACTATAATCGCAGTGCCCAAATGCCAGGGACTCGAGCGATGTAGATGAGCGGTAATCTACAGAGCCGTCGTTCAGGAAGCCTCTAATCTTGCCGCCCGACCCCCCATACTGGTCGACCACAATCACGAGGCCATCAAACTTGCCCGCATTGTAGACGCTGTCTGCGTGGAGGGAGTCGTAACCGTGTGTGTACCACAGCTGAAGATTTCCGCTGCCAATCTCTTGTCCTGACGCTCTGAATTCAAGCTGTGCTGTCCAGTCGTTCACCCGCCCGATGCTCTGATCAGACCAAATCGCACCCTTCGCCTGGCCGGGCCACGGCGGCGTGAGGATGACGCGATCTCGCGTGACATGTAAGTCGTGGTTCACACTGGCCGCATGCCAGCCAGAGATTGTATCTCCTGGTGTGAAGTCGCCTTTGTGGCCGAATGAAAGGCTGTCGATGGGCGCAGCGAAGCGATCGACCGCCGAGGCAAGGGTTGCGAACACCAGCCATGCGAGTGACTGAGGTAATCGTGGGAGTGCCATGGGTTTTTAACGTCGCGCGTAGACGAGGCAATGTGATGAATGTTGTGCTCGGGCACAAAATCGATGAGTAGTCGGTCGGGGAGTGGGAGGTTGGCTCGATGGCGGTGGCTGCCAACTCTCAAACACGGTGTATCAAGCGAAGCTCTGCGATGTGTGCTCGTCAAGAATATGTCCTTGTTTGCTGCATATAGATATGTCCAGAGTTCGCCTATCGTTTCTCGTTGCTCTTGAACAGAAATCCCCTCAAAGCAGTGGTCGCGATCCAGCCTACGACCACGACGGAAACGATCAATTTGACCTCTTTCAGCGCATCGACCGCAGAAGGGTTGAAGGAAAAGGTGTGGTGGTGGTTGATGGCACCCGAATGCTGTGCTGCCAAAGCGAAAGATTCCATCGTGGACCAACGGTATCTATGGTTTGGTTTATGTGGCATCAAAGCTGGCCCCTGCAGGCTCTCCGGAGCTTTCGAAAGCTTGGGCGCGGCGATTCGCGTCCAGGTTTGACGCTTCTCACGTCGAGACCACTCGCTGTGTACTACTTTTCATCTCTCATCACAACACGAGCGACTAGTCACTGCACGCCAATGCCATGTGGATGCGGCGTTGACCCCTTGCGTCGGCTAAGCAAGCCAAATATCACGATGCAGCTGACCTGGTGAAATGAAACACCACCCCGACGTCCTACCCTTCCGCCCTCACTTCTCCAGGAGCGAGCTCCATTGGCGGAGTGATCAGACCTGCTTGAGTCGCATTCTGAAGCGCCTCAAACCACTTGACAGCCATTTTGCGATATCCCCCATCACTCGGATGCAACCCATCTCTCAGATCCGCAGGATTCACTCCAATCAAGCTCAAATCCGCCACCAACACTTTAAACCCCTTCGCCACGCGCTGTGCAGCAATGCCCGGAATCTGCGCATTCAATTGCGGGATCAAATTTCGACGCTCTGACTCCTCCGTCACCTGGATGATTTGCGCCACGATAAGCGTGACGTTCGGAACTGCCTGGAGCACCATATCCATGAGCTTTCCGAGCCGTTCTGGCGCTTCGCTGTGCGGGGACACGCTCCTTTTCACCATGTCGTTCGTCCCGGCGTGAAGGAGAACCACGTTCGGCATTTCCAGGATCGTGTTCATAAGTCTTGGCCGAGTGTCATTTGCTATCTGGTCGATGTTGTGTCCGGGATATCCTTCGTGACGGTTTTCGACAAAGTTTCCAGTCCTTTGGGTACCTATCAGAGGTCAGGAAAGGTGAGTAGAATGGAGATGGAGTTCGACCCACCAATGTAAGTACGATTCTTCATAGGACAATCACTGTCAAGAAAGTTGAGCAAGTCCTTGCGATAACTGTTCCAATATTCGCTTCCACCCCAGCCTACAGTGATCGAGTCGCCAATTGCAAGTATTCGCAGGTTCATGTCTGGTGCGACCGAACACCTGATTTCATCGCTGAGGATAGGAACCTCCGCATTCGCGTACAGTGCTGATGCGGTTCCGGGCGACTGACAGATCTTGCCGCTGCCAAACCAGAGGTAGCTTGCGCCAAGGCCACAAACAAAGGAGAGCAAAGATGACATAGCTATATTCCTCACGTAAACTCATCATAAGACTGTTGACTGTCGTCCATCGCGAAGTCCAGAGGCTCTCTGTCTAAGTAGCGTAAGCCTCGGCGCTCGCTTTGAGTTCGAGCCAAACATGCGGAAACATCCAGACCACGCAAACTTACCAGAGTATTGTCGCACTCATCTTGATCGCCGCAACAGATCTGGTGGATGTGATAGGTGCGCTACGAAATATCAAAAGTCACCGCCAAGTGCTATCTCAATTCCACGGAAGCTCGCAATATGGCTCGCGAACGCGAGCTGAGAAGCCACCTTTAAGTTACCGCTATCAATGTTCTCAAACCTGACTCTTCCTATCGTACTCCCATTCTACCACCGTTCTTGACAATTTCAGAGAGCACCGTTCCGACGAGATCACAACATACTCCATCATGTCCGACCAAAAAGCCACTCCTCACTCAGAAATGCATCGCGAAGGAGGCTGTTTCTGCGGCCGCCTGCGCTATCGCGTGCGAGGAACACCAAAAGCCGTGAACGCATGTCACTGTCGCGACTGTCAGCGTCTCACGGGATCGGCCTTCGCCATCAATGCCATGTTCAACACCAAGGATCTCGAGGAATTGGGTACGGCGTGGTCAGAGCGCGACCTCGTGGGTGGCAACAAGCTTGGCGAACGGAGCTGGCGATGTGCACAGTGCGGAGTCTTGCTCTACGCTGATCATCCGCAGTTTGGTGATGCTATGAGATTTGTCAGGGTCGGGACGCTAGACGATGCGAGAGATATTGTGCCTGACACGCACTACTTTGTACGGAGCAAGCATTCTTGGGTCACGATTCCCCCTGGCGTGCCCTCTTTTGAGACTTTGCCTGGTGGCATCACGGAGTGAGCCCCCTGTCGATTGAAATGGAAGTCGGAACATACTGCGATCTGTCGTACTGGACAGGTCTGCACTGCAACCTTCAGAGTGCCGGTCATTAGATCACGTCCGCTCATGTCAAACCTGCCAGAACATTGCGTTCTCACTTCTAGCTTCTTATATTTTTATATCCCTCCAAGCCACGTCAAGACATCAACATTGTGGACACCTCTACGCCACACGGTTCGAAACCTGTTTCCCCTCCAGAACAGCCAGCACGGTCTCAACAGCATACTTCCCACTGTTACTCTGATTCTCCTCCGTCGTCCCGCCCACATGTGGCGTCAGCACCAAATTATCATACGCCAAATGCAACTTATGCACGTCCAACGCCGGCGGCTCGATATCCATTGCATCTAACGCCGCACCAAAAATCCTCTTCTCATCCAGCGCATCCAGCAAGGCATCCTCATTCACAATCCCTCCCCTCGCACAATTCAACAAAATCGCATTCTTCTTCATCAATCCCAATTCGCGTTTGTCAATCATGTCCGTGGTGACATCCGTGCGTGGAACATGCAAACTGATGACATCGGCGGTCTTGAGGAGGATGTCTAGATCCAAAACTCGATGATGCTCGATATCGTCTCATGCACCATTTGGCGCGAAAGGATCGTACGCGATGACCTTGCCTTCCATGGCCCTGATCCACTTTTTCGCCACCGCTTTGCCGACATTGCCCATCCCAATGATGCCGATGGATTTCTGATGGAGGGACTGGCCGAGTAGTTGTGAGCGAATGAGGTCTTCGCCGCGATTGAGTCTTCTGTCGATTTCAACGACGCGGCGCGCGACGGTAAGGGCCAGAGTAAGGGTGAGTTCTGCGATGGCTTCGGCATTCATGGCCGGGGTGTTGCAGATTTGGATTCTGTGCTTTTTGGCGGCTTCGAGGTCGATGTTGTCGACGCTAGTGCCGAGTTTTACGACGACTTTGAGCTTTTGAGCCATTGCGAAGTCTTGTCCTGTTAGGCGGGTGTCGGAACGAATGAGGATTGCATCGGCTTCGTTGTGCCATTGATCTGAGCCTGGTTGGCCCGGGAGGATCGTTTGGACGGAGCTGGATTGTTGAAGGACAGCGATGGCATCCTGATGATAGGGATTGAGCACGAAGACCTTGGGTCTCGACATCCTGATATTGAGTCTTTGTGATATATGGTACTTGCGCGTTGAGCGGTGTTATTAGTTTTTGAGTATGGTGGGGTCGAGATGTGGTCGAAGTTGGCGAGCGGGGCAGAGAGGCATGAGGCTGAGGTGGTGAAGCTGCTGCGGCAAGGTTCAAGGGTGAGGTGTGAGCTGACTTCTGGCCTGCAATATCGAGGCTACGAGCTTTCGCGATGAATTTTGGAATCAATTGGGAATCGGCTGGGTTCCACGAGCTCGTAACATTGCAGACTTGTGTGCCGTTGCGGTGATACATTCCCTCGCTTTCGTCGCCGGTCTACGTTAATGCGCTTGTGGAGAAGAGCAAGGGCGAGCCACGATGTCAATGCGTGACCAAGCATTACGTCCCCATCCACGAGAGATGATTCACAGTCTCGCATCATAGATCTTGCTGTTTCACTCGCTGTGCCGAGCAGCATTCTTCTGGACCTGCCGACGAAGCCTGAAGAGCCGTAGACGGCGGAACGACATGTCTGCTTGGGCTCAACCTGACGCCACGATGAGATCTGATGATTTCTCAACAGATTTAGTATTCGTAGCAGATGACAAGAGACTACCTATGTACCACCATCAGCCCCACTCCCATCGCATCCGCTCGCAATGCCACTTCTCAGCCTCGGCTCATTGAAGGATGGAACCGCGAGATACAGCCAGAGACTTGAGTCGCAGACCGGAGAAGCTGTTCCAGAACCATGCGCCACACCACGCGAGCGGCTGGAAATACTCCCCTGTGGCCGAAGCAGCAACTGCAAGCACAACATAGACGGCGTGAAGACCTGTCGGAAAGAAGTACCGCGGGATGGCAAATGTTTACCACGTGGGACATCCAGAAGTCCGGGTTAAGGCTCGCCAGGACGGAGCCGCATCGTGTGCAATTTCTCGCCGCTAAGACTCACTGTGAAGGGCGACCTCTAGCTCTACCGGTCCCTGCAGCGAGCCAATATCTTGCTAGGCCATCAATCTCGCACGCAATCCATTTTCCGTTGCGGTCATCCAACCTCGCATTTGCAGCCAAGGATGGCAAATTTTGCCTTTGAGCTACCCGGTGAAGGAGATCGGGCGAGTGGATATCGCAGTCTGTGCCACCCAGCAGTTGTTGCGAGCGGGCGGTATGGATGCAATCATGGTCATCATCTGCTTGTCGAAATTGACACAAGTCGCAGCTGTAGTAGACCAGTGAGGTGGGGGCAATGTCGAGCCGTTCGCGTCCCAACACTGATGACCGGCGGCAGCTGCGATCGTCGAAATCTCCTCGCCGGGCCATGATGGTCGATGACAGTCCATATGTTCGTTGACAGCTCTGTACAGTAAGAGCTTACTAGTCTGTGGGAACACTGGGGTAGAATTGCCCCTCCGCATCGGTTGAGGTATTCACATCGCGGGGTCAGCGATCCCGTCTCGAGCCACCGTCTAGATCATGCGACAACGATGCTCCAGACACAGCCACCGGATTGCCGCTTCCACTCTTCCAGGCCTCGCTGGCGCCCCACGAATCCCCAGGTAACCCCGGAATATGGCTTTAGCCCCGCATGGACGTCTGCATAGCTGCAGGGTTGGGGCGACCTCAGCTGCTGGAGCTCCACTCGCCTAGGCAGGTTTGCCGTCGCATAATCTCGAATGCCCTCAGAGAATGCGGATGAAGGGAAAGTTATTCGTCAGTATCGGACCACGGAAGTATCTTGCCATTGATAAAGACCGGCCACCCCTCCACTTCATCCCTCGCCACCGATTCGTTCCAGTCCACAATTCTACACCACACTTACTTCCCCTTCACTAACATTCGTCACCATGTGTAGCGTCGGAGTTGACACACAGAATCCAGAGCGCATAATCAAGACAGATCTTCGGCAGTATGGTCGCCGACGACGTGAGGACGGCCCTTACGCCGATAACCTCGATATCGATGTTCTCATCGTTGGTGCTGGGTTCAGCGGTGCAATGAGCTTGTACGAGTCGAGGAAGAACGGATTCAGTACAGTACTGTACGATGCTGGCCAAGGCTTTGGTGGCACCTGGCGATGGGTTGGTGTCTCATAAGAAACTGATACGCGGACACTAGGCTGACTCTGAGCAGAACGTCTATCCAGGTGCACGAGTGGACAGCCCTGTCCCTATTTATGAGTTGGCCATTCCTGAAGTGTACAAGGACTGGCATTGGACCACAAACTACCCTGACTGGGCGGAGCTGCAAGCGTACTTTGACCACTTGGACAAGGTGCTCGAACTCAGCAAAGATTGTGCCTTTGAGACTGTGGTTGTCAGCGCGGAATTCGATCAGAACGAGGCCAAGTGGATTGTTAAGACTCAAGATGGCCGCGTGACGAAGGCCCGCTTTTTAATCGTCGCCGCCGGGTTCGCTGCTAAGAGATGTGAGTGTAGTCGAGCCTGTAGTCAGAAGCACCAGCTGACAGAGGGTACTAGATATCCCAGACGAGCCAGGTCTTGATACATTCAAAGGCGAGATTCATCACTCCAGCTTTTGGCCCGCGGAGGGAGTGGACTACCAGGGCAAAAAGGTTGCAGTCATCGGTACCGGTGCATCTGGCGTGCAGATGATTCAAGAGATGGGACCACTCGCCGAACAGCTCACCGTATACCAACGAACTCCGAACCTCGCACTACCGATGGGAAGGCGACCCCTGTCAAAGGAAGAGCAAGATGCGCTGAAGCCAGACTACCCGTACATCCATGCTATGCGAGAGAAGTGCTTCGCTGGGTTCCACTACGACCTCTGCGAGCGCAGCACTTTTGAGGATGATGAGCAGGAGCGTGAAGAATTCTTGACGAATCTGTGGGCGCAGCAAGGATTCGCCCTGTGGCTAGGAGGATACAAGGACTATCTCGCAGACGACAAGGCCAATGATGTCGCCTACAACTTCTGGCGCAAGACACAGTCTGTGCGGGTGAAGAATGAAGAGAAGAAGAAGCTTCTCTTCCCAGAACAGAAGCCCCACCCATTCGGTGTCAAGCGACCATGCCTCGAGCAGAATTATTACGAAGTGCTTGACCGCGACAATGTCCGAATTGTCAACATTAATGAGCAGAACGGCACACCCATCGAGCGCTTCACTGAGAAGGGCATCGTTGCCAACGGCGAAGAAATCGAGTTTGACATCATCGCTCTTGCTACAGGCTTTGACGTCGTGACGGGCGGCATGACGTCCATGGGCCTCAAGTCCATCAACGGCACGTACCTCAAAGACGAATGGAAAGACGGTGCGCACACTTTCCTCGGGACCACCATCGCCGGCTATCCCAACCTTTTCCACTTGTACGGCCCTCACGGCCCAACTCTCCTCTCCAACGGGCCATCATCCGTCGAGATCCAGGTCCGTTGGATCCGTGATGCGATCAAGAAAATCAAAAAGCAGGGCCTCAAGTATGTCAATCCCACCAAGGAGGCGAGCGACGAGTGGAAGCAGCGGATTCAAGACTTGGCTGCTGGTACTCTGTTCCCTACTACGCGGTCGACGTACATGGGCGGTACTGTGCCTGGTAAGAAGTTTGAGATGACGTGCTACTCTGGCGGTGTCGACAAGTATGGACCAGAAATCAGAGGCTATTTGGTCGATTGGAAGGGCTTCGAGACCGTGAAGGTTTAGAGAGATGGTTATTCGTGAATTAGGATAGCATGTTTGTGTATAGCGTAGGCATGTGTGACAGATATATTGAAATGACCTATTACTCCATTCCTATCCTTCGTTATGGATGACGGCTGTGGAATCATGTTCCTTCCATGTGCTGACGCCTGGTTATTTGTATCATTTCCGTATCTGGTCTCTTGTGACTCTGTTAGCCTGGCGAATATGGTGCACGCTAGGGCATCGGTGCCACGACATCATCAGATTTTCAAGAATCCGAGCCGGCCCATGATATGCTCAAACGTCGAGAGAGTACATTTGGGAATTCTTGACGCCTCACAACAATTGTGACCTACCACTCAAACTTGGAAGATAAGGAGAAAGATGAAGCATTTCGAAACTTCAGAGATTTTCATGGACCCAGCCTTTGGGCGCTTCCATTTTCCTCGCGCGACTTTGCAAATCATCGCGGGATCAAGTGCGCGGTGAAAAGTCTGGTTTAGATGTGGTTCAAGGTACTATAGTGTAATACACCGACTGGTACAACGAATGTTTTACCCCTCTCTCTCTATAACATCCCCGACAAACGAAAATTGCTGTGAGATTCCCATTACTCCCGCCCATCCGCTGTCAGTCCTGGCTGGTGATACAGTGAACGCTTAGAGGCCGTTGCCGCCGTTGACTTGAGCGCTGTCAGTATCACCGAAGTTGAGAAGCTGGAGGTTGATTGGTGCAATCTGGTTGCCGTTCAAGACATCGCAGAGTTGGAGCTGTGAATGGAGAATGTTAGGACGTTGTGGCTGTGGATCATTGGATACGATGCTCTGATTGTGTGACTTACTGGAACCAAGCCAGCAGCCTTGTTGCCATTGCACTGGTAAACGTCGACATCAGGGTGGTCTGGGCCTGGGTAGCCAGCTGTGTGGAAGGGACATGTCAGCCATTCATCCTGTGTATCAGATCCGAACGTGCTCGAGACTTACGAGCGCCGGCGTTCCAGCAGTTGGAGGTCTGGCCCCTGTAGCAGCAGATTTGGCCACCACCGTAGCCACCACCATAGCCACCGCCGTAACCTCCGCCGCAGCTTCCGCTGGAGCAACCACCGTAGCCTCCTCCTGGAGCGGCAGCGGCAATAGCAGCAAAGATAGCGGCGACAGCGGCGATGGTGAACTGCATCTTTGCGGTGTCTTTGGGTGACGTTTGTCGGTGTTGTGGATGAGATAGAGTGAGTGATGAAGTTGGTTGTGTGTGTAGCTGGCAGTGAGAGGCTGTTGTTGATGAGAGTCCAATTGAAGCGGACTTGCACGCATCTTTTATACACGATGAAGCAGACTTTTCTTGCCTGATCTCCTCGCCCAGACGGCAGTGGAGCGCTCAAACAAGACTCATCAGCTGTATGCTCGCAAGCTTAATGCTGTTGACTTGTCGATCACCGAATTTTCCCAATCGGTCACTCTTCACATTGCAGAATGCAATACGCAGGTCAAAGTTTGCAGGCTTCTTCCTCGATTCCCCAATTCGATCGTCAGCAGGTATTTCGAAGATCATCGTTATTGGTCCTTGCGGCTGATTACAGCGTGGCAACTTAGCATTGCTCCTATTTTCAGTATGCTGCTCCCTGTCATCTGAAGCTTGATGTGCGGGTCCTCAAGCTGCCGTCCTGGTCGCAAGAACAAGCTGATCCTATCAACTCGCGTAAAGCATTCCTCAACATGGATTATTCAAACGGCCCCCACTGATCGATCAGTCAATTCCGATATCCGTGTAGAACGTACGTACTAGCCTTGCAAAACCTAAGCCTCTTGTCAAATTGCTCTAGCTGTCTCAATCGCTCCTGGCCTGGATCTTCGTTGATGGAAATTCAGATATGAGGCAGCAATGCCATCGTATCAGGGCTTGGCAGTCCTGTGCAATGTCCCTGGAATTTACCAGCATCCTTCATCTCATCCCTCATCGCCACGCGTAAGTCACATTGTCATCTTCTACGGCGGTCGGTCAGTACGGGCAGGGTGCATTACTTGGCCTGCACGCCGTTGAGGTCCAGTCTTGCTGTCTGAACATGCAATGCCACAGGGCTGACCGCGCCGTTGTCCCGCGTTAAGCCAGCAATGTCCTGGAAATCGCGCCACTGACGAAACTTGCTTCATATTCCACCAGCTCACTGTAACCATTCTGCGACTGCTAGCCACAAACCATCGCTTTTAGGTAACATTTAGACACGCTGTCAAATCCCGGACGGACCGTCGGCAAACAAGCTCATGCTGACATCCAAGATGGAGTGACAGCGTGACGCACAAATGCACCTTGTCACTCAGCAGCCATACCTACGTTGTTCGCTGCCCTCAATAGGGGCAGTCTAGACTACGGTGCCGCTCCACCTGGTGGAGATAGACGACCTTGTCGATGTGTATGCCATCTGGGCTGAGCCCTCGAGCAGACTCGTATCCGGAAGTGATGCAAACATGGATGCAATCTTGGCGGCAATGCTTTGCAGAACATGCAACAGCTCTCGATTCGCTGGGCTCAAGGCGGTAACGCATCGCACAGGGCCTGCTACAATCAAGTCCGGGTTTGGAGTGGTGCGGCACTGTCAACGAGTCAGCTTCGCTTTTGGACCTGTTTCATCTGGAGAGTCTATTCGAGCATCGTCAGTACTGTAAATGATCGTCGAAAGCCGTTGGAGATGCGAGATCGGCATCTTTTGCATTGCATTGCGCTGCCTCCAATCAGAAAATTCGTGCCAATTTTCATCGCATATCGTGCTACGAAGCAACTGCAGTATTGCTAAACGGACCTGATTGCAATAGCGCTGTGGGGCACTTGGTACAGTAAGCGATATTGGCTATAGGCCCAGACGGATAGAACAACTTGAGCATTCGCATGGTTTTCGCGATGCTGGTGTACTGCAAAAGCACAGACACGGAGGCCTGGGTCGTCAAAACCTCCGGGCGTGGTTGTATAACGTGGCAGCCGGAGCACGGGACTTCCTGGATCTTGTTCGATGCGGACTCCTGTGATCCGCCTGGGCTTCGGACATCACCTGTATGCTGGCATAAAGTAGCTGCGGCCGTTCCGCCTGGACTGGAATTCAGCAAGGCTCAGGCCACACTCGTAACAAGAAACAGGCGATGAGGGTCCCAAGCCGTTGAGAGATTCGGATCGCAGCACTGGAAATTCACATTCAGGGTGTTCCCTCCACGTTGTCGGCATTGGAGTGCCGATCGCTGCAGCTTCTCGAGTGCGGAATCTATAGAGTTCATGAAACAGTCTTGGCGACTGGCGGAGCTTTGTTCCTGACGGGGGACCCAAGTTGACCGATTTGACGACTCGTCATCCGACAAGGCTCTTGACTTTTCGAGCTGCTGCGGACTTCACGGTGCGCTCACTGCCGTCATCCGCCGGTTCATCGTCATCAAGAAACCCCTGCGATGCTCGTGCATCACTCAACGCCTGCTCTCTCAACCTCGTATCCACAGCTCTTTTCCATTCCTTCAATCTTACCAGTCCTCTCGTCTTCCGATCCATGGTCCACAGTGCTCGGACGTTGGGGCCCAGTTTCCCTCTCAAAGCATCGTTGGCGTGGTCCAAAATCGTGGCTATGAGATCCTGAGTGCCGTCATTGAAAGGATACACTTCTCTGTCCATTTCTGCTAGGACATTATTGATTTCATCGAGATCACGATATTGTCGCCAAAGAAGTCGCATGTGCTGATTGTACAATTCAGTGGTGGCCCCGAGTGCAAAGGCGAGTGGTCCAATCTTCTTCAGCTCCGGCATAGTCACAAGGCCGAGCGAGTGAGTGGCAGGCAACTTATCCGTCTGCAGCTTCATATAGTGCAGGAGCAGAGCAGGCAGCGCGGGGAAGTTGCTTTGCATCGCAATATGGTCTGGCGTGTCTTGCAAGCGATTAAGCACGTGTTCACGCAACACATTCCAGCACTCAATGTCTGTGGTAGATTTGTTCATGAGCTCCGTGATCGCAATCGCTTGCGCATCCTTGATTTCCAGCTCCTCGAGGGGTCTTGTCTGCTTCTTCATCGTCTTTGTCCCATCTTCCTCTGGAGTAGAATGTTGTCGTAGCTGTTCAGCCTCTTCAGCAAGAGGCTTGAGCAAGTCAGGAAATTCTATCTCAGCTCTAATCTTGGGAGCTTTCTCCTTCATGTTCTGTGCTTGCTCTTCGCCTTTTTTTCTCTCAACGCCCTTACGAAATAGCTCTTCGAATATCTGCATTTCGCGTGGCGTCATGGTGCTTTTTTGCAATCTCTCTGATGGCGTGGCTGATCCGGTATCGCCCTCGAAAGGTATACTTGGTGATTTTTTTGGTCTGCGCACCCCATCTTTCTTGCGTTGCGAGACCGCTTCCATCCTTCGTTCGCCAGCTCTATTCCGCGGCTCTCCATTGACGTGATCGTTGGCGGTGGGCCTCGCAGACCATCGGTTCTTGATCTCTCGGAGCTTCCGTTCTTCGTCTGGGCCCTTGCCTGCTTTTTGATCCAGATACAATTCATGGGAATATGCTCGAACAATGGTTCGAGTCTGGTACAGAAAAGGTAAGAAAGTGCCGCGTGCACATTCTGCTACACTCAGTCTGTCGGACGCTCTTCTTCTCAACATGATGTCTCGTCGATGGCATCAAAGAGAGCCATTCCAACTGGCGGCTTGCACTCGTGAGTGTGGTGGAGATGTCTCGCCGCAATCTCGGAATTGAATCACGACGCGTCCCCGTCGCGTGTCCGTCATCGACTTCTCGAGTTCGAGAACATCGACATTGACAGAAAGGGACATTGCTGGAGATCATGGCGAAAACGAGCGCTCAAGTAAGCGAATATGAGCGTGCAAGACAGGAGAAAATTGCAAAAAACCAGGCTCTGCTACAGCAATTGCAGCTCGATGCTCAGCAGGCTGGATTGGGACCCAAGAAGGCCAAAGCGAAGCCGGCGTCTACTACAGGAACAAAAAGAAAGCGCGAAGTAAAGAAGGAAATCAAGGAAGAAGGCCCACGTAGAACTTCATCTCGTTTGAAGGGCATAGTGGCAGATTCCGAGGTGGCCAGGCAGAAGGAGGAAGAAGAAGCGCAAGCATTTCAGCAACAACAAATCGCAAAGAGGCAGCGCGTCAGCGATGACATTGACCTTAAAGAGGCGATAGTCAATGGTGCCCATTGGAATAGATCCGGGAATTGGTTGTCCTTGGTCGGGCCTGCTAATCCCGGGGAGAGAACATTTGATGCTCAGGATGTGAAAAACACATCGGACAAGGAATTGAAAGCGTTGCGCGAGCGGATGAGCAGTCTACAGCTGTGGGAGGGCGCAGAGCCGAACAGGATAAAGATCACACCGGAGCGAATTTATGCATTGGGCTTCCATCCGACCCCCGATAAGGCCCTCGTCTTTGCAGGAGATAAGACGGGCAGCTTGGGACTTTTCGACGCTTCACAAACCTCCCCCGAGAAGATTAAACAGGAAGCGGATGACGCAGATGAAGATGGAGATGAAGTCGATGATGAAGTGGAGCCAGCCATCACCACATTCAAGATTCACACGCGTACAATCAGCGCATTCCAATTTTCGCCACACGATCAGAATGCATTGTATTCTGCTTCCTACGACTCCTCAATACGAAAGCTGGACCTCGGCAAGGCGTCAGCGGTAGAAGTCTACGCCCCCGAAGACCGCAGCGAAGACCTCCCTGTATCCGGCGTCCAGATCGCGCACGCCGATCCCAACGTGCTCCATTTTACCACATTGAACGGACAGTACGGCATGAAAGACCTCCGAACACCCGCCCACCAAACCATCGAACTCCTTCAACTTTCCGAAAAGAAAATCGGTGGCTTCTCCCTCCATCCAGCCCACCCGCATCTCCTCGCCACTGCCTCCCTCGACCGTACACTCAAACTCTGGGACTTGCGCAAAATTTCCGGCAAAGGCGAGAACCGCCTTCCCCATCTCGTCGGTGAGCATCTCTCCAAACTCTCCGTCTCCCACGCAGCGTTCAACTCCGCCGGGCAAGTCGCCACCGCATCGTACGACGACACAGTCAAAATCTATGATTTCTCCTCATCAGGGGACTGGAAGCCCGGTCACGAACTTGATGAGACGGAAATGAACCCCGCGACGATCGTTCCGCATAACAATCAGACAGGTCGCTGGGTGACGATCCTTCGAGCACAGTGGCAACTGCAACCGCAGGATGGAATCCAGAGGTTCGTGATTGGGAACATGAATCGCTTTGTGGATATTTATACGGGTGATGGGAAGCAGTTGGCGCAATTGGGAGGCGAGAATATTACGGCTGTGCCTGCTGTGGCGCAGTTTCATCCGACGATGGATTGGGTTGGTGCCGGGACAGCGAGTGGGAAGCTGTGTCTGTGGCAGTAGGGGGAGAGAGAGATATGTTTGAGACTTATGGGGGGAGAGCAAAGTGTGCAGCAGACTTGGAGTTGGTTTTCACAACAGGATACATTGAAGTGCACGATATCCACAGCGAGGGCAAAGCCGAATATCCTTCCTCGTAGCAAAATTACAATTCGATATGCTTTGCCTTTACTCCGTGGGCGGAATGTAAGTATGATTCAGATGTTTCAATGGCCATTCAAGCCAATGTCGATAGCTCGGATGTAGATCCCTCTGGATCGCCTCCACGATATGGGGAACCCACCCGTCCATATACCAAATATCCTTCAACAGAGCAAGCAGCACGCAATGGTGCGCCAAAAGAACCAACGCCATAGGTCGACGAGTCTGAACAGAAGTCAAATAGTCTTGGTTACAACGGAATATCCAACCGAAGATGTGATGAGAATTGATGCCGATGCCCGGATGGTCTTTGATGCGGACCGAAGCGATTTGCATGTTGGTGAAATTTTTGGTATGTCGACAAGGAGGGCTTTCGTCAACATCATTCTTCTTGCTCGCATGTTTGGGGAAAATTGCAGAGTAGCAATCTTTCAAGTCGTCCAAGGTACGGAGGTATTTGCTGAACGAGCTGTCTTCTGCTTCGAGAGTCTCGATGGATTTGCGCAGAGCTGCGAATTGTTCCTCGTATCCAGTGAAAACCTGTTCTGGATCAAGATGGTCTTCTTCATGTTCTTCTTGCGGTGGCTTGTATCTTTCTGTTGGCGCGTTTCCTGGAAAAATGGAGCGTCGATGCTCTGAAAGTATCGACTTTACACCTTGCAGTAGCCCAAGCCATTCTGGTTCGCCTTCATCACTGCAGACCAAGTATTGTCCGGATTGAGGTCCTTTGCCAAAGCTGCAGAAGACTAGAAAGCATGCTGCGACATACAATCCCGTAGGATTGGAGCTCATGTTCCCACTCTCCATTAAGCTCATCATGCCACTGATTGCATTGCTCTGCAGCAAATTAGATCTCGCGATGTATTCTGATCTGCGGTTCTCATTCTCTCTCGACAGGTGCAACGCAGAAAGCGCAAGAATTAGCTGGGCGATATAAACGTGTCTTAACGCCAGCCGAGTTATGTTTTGCTTCCAGGCAATGTCCCCATTCGCATCATCCGTCAGGCTGTAACGAAGCGTGGTCGTCCAGTGGTTCCATAACTCGAGATCAAACAAGTCAAATGGAAGCTATAGGGTTGGCAAACCAATTAGCAACAGGCCGGGACTCCATGCGAAATATTTGATTTTCCCCGTACATCATAGCAGCTTAAATCGATGATAGATGGTCTCAGACTTACTACCGATGTTGTTGATCTGTTAGCATCTAGGCCTGACGTCGGAGGATCGCCAATCACGATCGGGGAGGAGGCGGCACTGCTGTTCAAGGACGTGATCGAAAGTGAGGATGTGCCGTCGCCGTCATTGTTGCCGGGTGCTGGAGAAGCCTTGGGGGACGGGTAAGTCGAGGTGTAACTGCACGGCGTATATCGTCGTGTACAGTTGTTGCAGGCGGGTTTTTCTTCACCGCACTGTTGAGACAACCACATTAGCAATTTAATGTGGTTGGATAACGTGTTGCTGTTGTCGTCTTCAACATCGGTGTCTTGGTCGGCCGAGCTGGGCTGAGAGCCCAGGTAGCCCTCCTCCATAGTCGTTTTGAGGCTGAAGAGAGCGTGGGAACAACCAAGGCAGAGGTTGCCCGTCTGGAAGAAAGAGAAACAGGATGTCTTTCGGCATCCAAGAAATGCTGAAGGATGGGGAAAGAGGCCGTCATCCTATCCGATGCAGCACTGATCGAATCGCTCAAGCTTGTGATGGGGGTACAGAAGCGCACGTCCGTATTTATCAAGGACGAACGAAACAGCACAGCTCATCGCTTTGTTCGGAAGCGAGTACGAAGGAGATGAGACGAACGGACGTACCTTTACTCTCCGTCTCTTACATTGTAAGCAGCCGAATCTGCTTTTCCGATGTGTCTGTCTGGCCAGAATTGTCTTATGGGGAGTGTTTTCCGACATCGTGCACTCTTTGTGTGCGATACGCTGTCTCGCATGTTGATGAAATGCATGTCACGTTGTTCTCGGCCGGACACTGGAACGCGAAGGTGTGGGGCGACTGGGAGCGTCCTCCGCGAATGAGAGCAAAGGCGGACCGAATACGAAGCCGTCGGTCGTTGCCTGTCGGTATCACGTCTCTGCAGCACAGAGGAGCAATTCTTTTGCGATACACGGTTCTATGATAGGACCTTCCGAAACAACCCCATACGCTGGATGAGATGCCTTATTGAGGCCAGAGACACGTCAAGGCATTGACATAGCATGCATAAAATAGAAGTACTGCTTCTCCTCACATCCCTCAGCTATCTTTCGTTTCTTTCTGCCATTTCATTAGTCAAGACTGCACATCCCCGGAGCATTGGTCATTCTTTTCGCAGTTTCATCAAACCATTATAATTCACCATGGACGCCCAATCGGACGGGAAAACGTGGAATGGGATCGCCTCAGGACCTCCTAATGGGCCAGCAGCTATCGTCTTCATTGCAGCATTTGGTATATGCACACTTGGCCATTTTTTCCAGATGTGCTGGTTGACAACATGGTACTTTATTCCTTTTGTCATGGGCTGTGTCAGTAAGTTCGAACATTGGCTGCCTCACATTGCCTGATGTGGGAATCGGCGCTGATATACGACCCCAGTGGAGAATTGCGGCTACTACGGCCTGTTCTGGCTCTCACAGTCCCCCCGAAACTTCAAGGCATACGTCCTCTACGATTTGCTTGTTTTGCCGGCACCGATCTTTCTCGCGGCGACAATGTACATGTCAATCAGTAGGATCGTAACGACACTGGACGCGGCGGAGCTCTCGCCCATCAGGCCTCGATGGCTGAGCAAGATGTTCGTGCTTGGAGACGTGGTCTGCTTCTTGGTGCAACTGTCTGGTACAGGCATGACGGTCACGATCGACAGCAAGCTACAAGACATTGGTCGGAGCGTGGTGGTCGTCGGATTGGTGTTCCAAATCGTGGTATTTGTTGCTTTCATCTGGATTGTCTGCGTGTTCTTCCAGAGGTGCAGGAAACAAGCTGGAGCGGAAGGCTTGCGATGGAAGCGATATATAATTGCGCTGTTAGCGGGGAGCATTTGCATAGTGCTGCGTAATCTGGTCATTGGTATCAAGCATGCCCAAGGAGGGGGCGGATTTGTGGCAAGGCATGAGATCTTTGCCTATCTGTTTGAGGCAATGCCAATTCTGGCCACGGTCTGCCTGCTTCTGATTTACCAACCGGGAAGGCTGCAAAGATCGATGAAGGGATTGAAGGTCATAGGCGCTGAGGGCGAAGAGATGCATTCCGCGGAGAGGTTCGGCCTGGTATCAAGGTCGGATGAGAACCTTACAGATGGGATGTACTTCCAGCGGCGGGAGAGGGCATAGAGAGCAGATTGGAGGCCAGAACATGCATTGAAGCAATGTAATAATACCGCCACTGAGAGTGACGAGCAGCGAATGTTGTGTCGGACATGCACGCTTAGTCACCTCCGCAAAACCATGTCCGAGCTTCAAAGCTTAGCGCGGGAAGAGCCATGTCGATGTCGAAGTCATCGAACATCCACCACGACACTCACTCCTTCACCGTTGTCCATTATTCATCCCAGCGCATCGGCAGAGACGCGACCGCCATCATGGCCAACGATCCGCGACAGATGTGGGAGGCGCTGCAGAAGAACATGCAACGAGTGCAGCAGCAGGGCGCGCGGTGCGGAAGAGGCGAATGCCGGAGACAGAGGGGATATCGACTGACGACGGCACAGATTTGGCGGAGGTGCTCCAGG
>ANSM01001516.1:0-10033 GCA_000347735.1 Cercospora canescens BHU | reverse complement strand
CTGAGCCCAGCGCAGATATCAGGCTGGACACATACGAAGCGGCCGATGCAGCCAGCGACGCAACACAGCACAGCACGGCACGGCGGCAGTAGTGGCTGCATATTGTGTTGTTACAAAGGCCCCCGTCAGCCATCCTGCCGCGGAGCTGTGGGCCACTTGCATTCCGGGGGGAGATCGAGACAGGCACAAGCACACGTGGGAGACATCGCCTATGCACGACAGAAGCGGGTCCGCGCCCATGTCCACCAGAGCAGAGTGGCCACCTTGATGCAGCACTCGTCACCCGTGCCGACCGATGAGCAGTCACCGCCATGCATCACTGCAGCTACTGAATTCGCAGCTGGTATCGGAATCCTAGCATGCTGCTCGTAGCTTCGCCCTGCTGTTAGACTCACACAGCGCCCATTCCCTTCCCATTGAGACACTCCCGAGCGTCGGCGGCCAGGAATGGACGTGTCCGAGGTCTGATTGAGTATGGCCACGCAGGAACCCAGACTCTGCCATGTGCCTGCTGCCATTCCATCCTTTCCGTTCCATTTCGTGGACGGAGCTACGGTGATCGTGACACCCACTGATTGCGCACTGGATCCCAGTACTCACTTCGACGGATGGACGGCCTCTCAGCTGGCAGGCGGCATCAGTACAAAAGCACTGAGCCATGGTGGGTTGGGAGGCTTACCACCGTTGCTATACTGTTCCTGATCCGGAGTTGCAGATTGAGCACTGCTGAATGCGCCGCTCGAATCCTCTTCGTCAACTGGGTGGTTGCCTGAAGCCGTGTGGCCGCCCCGAATGCGGTTGTTGCGCTGGTCTCGGTACCTGACGGAAGGCATCAGCAGATTGTCAGCAACGCGGAAGAGACAGCATTCACCGAAAGCAATGCCACAGTAGCCACCGAATCACCCAGTTCTCTTCCTCTGGTCCATCTGTGTCTTTTCCAAGGTCGTAAATGACCCGGGTCTCGGGGCTGGCGAGCTGATAGATACGTAAGATCTCAGCATGCGTCGCCGTTTCATTGATGGGTCTACCCCAAGTTAGTAGCTTAATTGAGAGCAGTAGCGGACAACGAGGCTGACACACGACCCTGAGCTCTCCTTTTCAATGAGCCGTTTCCTACCGGCCACGGCTTCCCTCTTCATTTGACTGTAGAGCTCCTTGTGGGCTCGATCATCTTCGCACAAGTCCAGCCGCTGGAAGAATCTTGTTTTCGACTCGCTTTGCGCCAAAGCAGCTACCGGAGCGGGCGCCATGTTTGTGACAGGGTCAGCGTTAGTCTTCTTCTCGATCTGATATAAACCAAGCGCAGTTCGGCACGACCTCGCACCACCTTGCTCAATCGTCATGAAGAGCGGAGTGCCTGGACTGCGTCTACTACGCAAGCATGCGGCTTCCACAGTCCATCCACCTTCTAGCTGCGACGCCATGTCTAGATCGCGGGACTCGGTCCAGCCGTGAAGAAAAGATCCTTGCTCCAAGCAGTCTAGGATCGACGATGCGCAAATCAACAACGCTTGCTCAACTGAAAAGACCAGAGAGGGAGGCGGAAATCCTGATCTGCGCGCTGGCCGTGACTAGCGAGCTCGTGACGAGATGCAATGGGTGCATGGCTGGCTGGCTTTGTGGAGAACGGCGGCCCTGCAAACAACCAGCACCACCACCACCACCACCAATAATGCGATCTTGACTTGTCGGTGACGTCTTTGAATGTAGGGTACGAGGCATGGAAACCGTCTGTGACACAACGGGCTGCAGGATGAAATTCTTTGGTCCTTGGTTGATTGCAGAGCGCACGCGTCATAGTAATACTGCATGAGATGGTGTGCGCAGGAGAGGCAGACCGGGGTTGCTTTGACAAAAGCCTGAGCGACCACGTAGGAAATGGAGGTAAGTCCGAGGTCCTCTCAGTGTCGGTGTGCAACACGCTGTTATGCTCGGAGGCACCGAGGCAGCAACTTTTTCGCCCAGTCTCTTTGGCGGCACAGCGGTCCCAACTTGATGTCACCTGGATTTGCGAAAGCCCACTTTCGTTTCCAAGCACTGACCGCACCAGCGTCGTTTGAGACATGCCCAATAGCGACCTGGAGCAGTTGGCAAGTGGGTACTACCGAGGAAGGGAGGGGCTGTCTCTGTCAGCAAGCCGGGGCAAAGTCGGAAATGCAACGATCTGTAGCAGATCATCAGCAGACAGCTCTAGTTAGGGTGGCGCTCGTTGCCGTGCTGGGGGTCGACAAAGTCTTGGTGGGATTTGTCCCTGCTGGCTCTCCTTGCAGCAGGAAAGGTGCAGCCATCGCACACCGACGTGCGCTGTTTGAAGCAAATGCAGCCAGCTCTCCCAACGACTGTACCACTTGTAAGGCGATCGTGCAGGACTCAGCCTTCTCGGGCGGCCGTCTTGCTGCACCTTCGTGGCTCTCAGCGGCCCGGTTCGAACTTCGGCCTGAACAAGATGCCGAGAGGCTGCCGTTATCTTCTGGGTGGCATGCTGGGCTGGGCAGGCGATTGAGACGCAACACCTTGAAAGTGGACTCTGTGCTTGGCTGCAGTATGTTCTGAGCGATTCAGGCGCCCGCCCGACTCCCAATCGATTCTTCTCAGCCTCGAATGTGGATTTCTCAAATTCAGGCGCCGAGGCATTCCATAGTCCAACCCTACCCCAGGCTCCCCAGCGCCACCACAATCCCGCGCCGACCGCAACCGCCCATACTGCCTGAGCACAACTGCCGAAGCTGATTCGAAACATTCAACACGTATCGGCAGTTCGACCTCACCCACGAACGACGCCATGGGTCCCGGAACAGGGAATCTGGCCCCGAGTACGCTCGTGTTCTGACGAAACGCGGCGTGGACATGGCAGCTGATCACCCGACTCGCTGGGCGCGAGAGCCTGCGATATGGCTGACCCAATACATATCGTTGTCGACATCTGCCGTTCGTATGCGGTGCTGCTCCATATGTGCGAGCCAAAGTAAATTTGCTGGTCCGTGGGCCGTTATATGAAGGCGTGGGAGTCCGTGTCGTTGTCAGCGGCACTGCTGTCCTGGCACATTCAACATGTTCGCACATGACGTGATCCGCTTTCTGCTGGCTCACTGGCCGAGCGTCCTTGTCCTAAGCATTGCTCTGTACTTCGTCAGGAATAAATTCAGCAAAGGGTTGAACAAATATCCCGGCCCACGGCTGGCGGCGTACAGTAGGTGCACTTCACTTCGCGTCGACAATGCGTTTCCGCCTGACGATTTGCTTACTCTTTTCCAAATAGCGGACTGGTGGCGATACTTTGATGTTCGAGGTGAGCGCGCTGAGTGGACACACATCGAGCTTCATCGAAAGCATGGAGATATCGTACGCCTTGGACCGAATGTGCTGTCCTTTGCCGATCCACGCGCGATCAGGACCATCTACGGACTCAACAAGGGCATGACCAAATCTGATTTCTGTACGTGTGCGACCTACTTGTGCCACTGACGCGGGCTTACACGTTGTGCCAGACCCCATTCAACAAGCTGTAGCCAAGGGCGAACGCCTACAGTCTCTCTTCTCGACCAAAGATGAAGAGTACCACGCCAAGTATCGACGCTGCGTCAATAACGCCTTCGCCATGTCTTCCCTGGTTGGATATGAACCACTTGTCGACAGCACCATGAACGCTTTCATCGAGCAGACTCGTACACGCTTCGCCGACACCGGGGAGAGTTGCAAGCTCTCGAAATGGCTGCAATACTTCGCCTTCGACGTGATTGGCGAATTGACGTGGAGCAAACGTCTGGGATTTGTCGAGCGCAATCACGATGTCGACGGCATCGTTGCATTCGTTGGCGCCTTCCTGGCCTACGCTGCACCTATTGGTCAGATGCCTTTCCTGGATCTTCTGTTCCAAAAAAATCCGATCAAGCTTCAGCTGCAAAAATGGGGGATTGACAAAAAGGTCTTCGCCGTGACAAAATTCGCTCTCGAACAGTCTGCGGATCGGGCGTTGGAAATGGAGAAGATTAAACAGCATGGCTCCCTGGACGAGCGCTCTGGCAAAGCTGTAGATCTTCTCATGAAGTTTACGCAGGCGCAACACGATCATCCCGAATTCATGACGGATAAGCAAGTCCTGTCGTCATGTACGAGCATGATCTTCGCTGGGTCGGAAACAACTGCCATTAGTCTCAGCAGTGTTTTCTATCACCTCATGAAGCACCCACATGCGTACAAGAAATTGATGGATGAGCTCGACGAAGCTGCACGCCACGGGACCATCGCTGAACGTGACTACAGGAAAGTGAGCTGGGCAGAAGCACAAAAGCTGCCATATTTGGATGCAGTGATCCAGGAGTCGTTCCGGATGCATCCTGCACCAGGACTGATACTAGAGCGAGTGGTCCCTCCCCAAGGCGTCGAAATTCTCGGCGAGCGCATCCCAGGTGGCACGATCGTCGGCTGCAATGCTTGGGTACTGCACAGGAGACCTGAGGTCTTCGGCCATGACGTGGACACATTCCGACCAGAACGCTGGCTGGAAGCAAAACCAGATCGACTGCGCGAAATGAAGGCGACAATGTTCCAGTTCGGAGCCGGCGCTCGGACTTGCATTGGCAAGAACATCTCACTGCTGGAGATTTACAAGCTTGTGCCGACTTTTTTGCGCAACTTTGAAGTCGAACTAGCCATGCCGGGCCGCGAATGGAAGACTAGAAACGCATGGTTTGTCACGCAAGATTTCGACACCAAGTTCAAGCCGCGCTTGATGGCGCAAACTGCATAAGAGAAATGTATCATGTACAGCTGATAGAGTCTATACACGTAATATCACATTGACGCAAATCAGTTGGGTTTGCTGCGTGCTGGTCCTCATCATGCGTTTGTCAGCCGGGCTGGACGCGTGCGGTAGCGGCAACTCATGCTCTCGCAAAGACACCGCTTGTCCAGGTCTTTCCAGTATGTATCCGAGTAGTCGACAGTGATCTCTGCGCCGGCATCGACTCCCTTACTGACGAGAACGATTCTTTGAGTTCCCAACCAGACGAAGCGTTCGAACTGGCTATTCGGAGCACAACTGTGATTGACGAAGCGAGTGTAGTTGCCTTGCTCTCCCTGCCAGATCTGGTACGTGGCACGGTCGGTTTGTCCTATCATCACATCTTTGCCTGCAACTCCGGAGGTGATCTGTCCAACAAATTCGCCGATCGCGGCGCCTCGCTCGAATGGACAACACGCTAACAGACCGTTATTTTTTCCATTCGGGGTCCGGTACACCTGTACAGGTATGTACTTGGCT
This sequence comes from Cercospora canescens BHU, assembly GCA_000347735.1. NCBI lineage: Eukaryota > Fungi > Ascomycota > Dothideomycetes > Mycosphaerellales > Mycosphaerellaceae > Cercospora > Cercospora canescens. Next base: position 4,770 of record ANSM01001516.1, on the reverse strand, counting down.
TTGGTACTGCCGTAAAGATTGGGGAAGCAGGTGCAGTTGTTGTCTCGTGGGTCATCGGATTGCCTCTCGTTGCACACTTGGCACTGGTATGCCGATGGTTCTGAAAGAGGCGAGACGGTGCGCGGATCGTACAGGCCCCATGCGTCTTCGTCAATCACAGACTCTTCCAGGTGCGTGTACGTAAAATTGGAGTCCCACTGTCGGTACGTGATCGGCAATGGAATGGCTTCATCCCCAGGCCCGCAGACGACCCAGTCGTGAGCATGCCCCTCGTATCTACGCTCGACTGGGGCGCCAACAATCGCTAGTAAGCTGCGCCAGTGTGGATGGAGACAGTCCGCTGCTACTTCGAAGCGATGCCGCAGTGATCTCAACGTCTGGAACGTGTCCTCTGTGAATGAAACCCTGTATTTGCAGAATCGATACAAGCCCATGCCCGCGAACACAAGCGCGGCCCAGCCACCAGCATTTTTGATATCATGATAGCCGCGCCAGATGGCAACTTTGTTCCGTAGTTCCTTCTCGGTCCAGCCGAAGTCGATGCATGCCTCTGAAATGGCAGTCTTCTTGGCTTTTTCCTTGGTCGTGGCAGTGGCAAGCTCAGCAACGCGGTCATCGAATGCCTGCACCCATTGGGCTTGGACGATGACCTCCAGCGATCGGCAGGTTCTGCTCGTCTGGCTGATCTTGCGGGCAAGAACATTCATTCGTCCAAACACGCTTTGCACCACCGTGTCATTCCGGGTAGCCAATTCGCTCTCTTCGTCATTGCGAAGAAGCAGACGAGGCTGGCCAGGCTCAATGGCGTGAAACTGCTCGACAATTTCTTCCGGGTCCAATTTCACGGCAGAGTACAAGGACTCCCAGACGCCAAAAATGAACTTGTCCAGGCTCGAGGGTTGCAGAATAGGATTTTCTGGGAGACGCTTCTTTCTCTGGGGAAAGACTCTGGCGTCACTATCGAGCCTTCGAACGACAGCGCTCTGGCCTCCCGAAGCGTTGGCACCGGTAGAGTTGGACCTTCCCATCCGCAACCCGCCCGTTGCGCGCCTCTTTGGCTCTCTTTCGTCGTCGGATGGAGACAAGTCGACTGTCCTAGGCCGAGAAGTCCTCCCAGTAGTGGCATTGTCGCGCCATCCCGCATCGTCCGTGGGAGGATCAGGCACCACAGCAGGACTTTGGAAACCAGACGGTGTGCTGGCGGTCGGAGTGGCAACATCCGTGATATCGACAGACGCTACACGGACTGTGTGTTGTCGATGAGATGCTCCAGAGTGGCCGCTCAAAAGGCTGCATTGGAACTGCAGTGGCCCGCTGGACAGATCTTGCTCCGTCTGGTCTGAGTATCAGCTGGAAGCTCTTCGCTCAACGCACGCCCGGCGGCACACGCACCAACAATCGTCTGATGACAGAGGGCAGCTCCTCGACAATGCGAGCGCTGATGTCCCGAGTCAGGGAATCGACATCGGTCTCGGTCATTGGAGCGGCCATGGGGAAGGCCGAGAGGAGCAGGCCTGCAGCCCACCACCTCTGTCTGAAGTGAGGAAGGCGATGCCCATGGCCCGATGCGCAGGTCTCACCGCTTCCACGCTACCGCACGACGAGCGCAGCATCCAGCACACACGAGATGTCGCTGACTGTTGTGAGGGTGCGAAGACGCGGCTCACGCTACCTGTCACGTCTCTTCCGCGTCGCGGCGCACCACGCGGGAGGCCTATCTAAACTCTCGGCACTCCGAGCGCAAAGTCTGGACAACCACATGGACTTCTCCAACCACCATCAACGCCCGCGAAGGTCAGAGTGATTCACGATGTGACACTAACCGGCAGCAGATGCTCCTCACTATCGCTCCGTTCTCCCGGATGACTTGCACTCGCATTGCCGTGCCCAGGCCGCTTCCACCATGTGGTGAGGCATTCGGCTCACCTGATGAGGAAGCTGCTCTGACTTGATCACGGGCTCCCATGCAGCTTCATGCGTTACACAAGCACATCAGCACTGGAACGTGCGTGTATGAGCTGGCAGCCGCGGGAAAGCGAGCTGGGTTGGGATGGCAATCGCCCGGCCCCGAAACCACATGGAATGCTGCGACAACACGTCTGAGGAGGCTCTAGGCTGCCGATCACTCTACCCCGTACGTTCCTGCATCGGTTCTGGACCGGACCGGCTGGTGAGATCAGGTCTGTGCAGTCCATCTCGTGCGTGAGCCGGATCAGAAATCAATACATCTGGTTGGGGGAACTACCATCGGATGACAGAAGCTCTACACCACCTCATTTTCAAGCTCGACCAATAAATTCTATCCCAAAACACCCCTTACATCGTTTGCTCCTGATTTGCGCTCAGGATCGCCCTGATCCCCTATATTTGGTGCTGCTATCTTGCAAGAAAGTGACTGGCAGCGTAGGGTGCAAAACGTGGCAATCTCGTCAACTCGCCTGTCCTCGATTAAGCTTGCTGCAGCGGCAGGCTTGTTACAAGGAATCTGCCCGCATGAATGCGCATTTCAGCTCGTGCAGAGACAGTTCTGCAAATGGTCACCGTGCCCCCCATATTAGCCTCGCAGTCACTGCGTGAGAGAGCTTGTTTTCCTCGCCAAATTACGCAATCGCTATCGTCTTATTGCTGCCATCGGACTTCAAATGAGCCCATCTTGTGAGAATTGGGGCGCATGGGACGGCTGGGAGAACTGGCATGGGCAGACTTGGGACGAAAGCATCGTCCCTCCAGAGCAACGCGAAGAGGAACAATCTCCCTGGCACGGTCATCCTATGGAAGGGTACAATTCCGGGGACGCTTTTCGGCACGGCGAGCAGCTGCAATCCCATTCGGCATTCCCAACAGCATCGTACTATAATGCGGGTACGTGGACCATGGCCTGTGCCACAAACGCACCTTCAGAAGGCCCTGCTCAAGATGGAATCCCCCAGAATACAACGAACACGTCTCTTCGCCATGACTGGGCGACTCCTGCACCACTGCCCTGCAATGCGGGAATGCCCAACGGAGCTGGATCTGAAGGAACGATGCGAGAACTGAACGGCCAGATCGGTCATGGTCCAGGTGTCCAGCTTCGCTTCAACGATCCTGTTCTCGATTCCGCGATGAATAGCGACTTTCGCGATTGGAGGTCGGAGCCTCCATATCCAGGAACTCCAGCCGGGTTAGTGCCACGTCGACAGTCTCCCAGGTTCGCTGGAGATGAGTATACCGCACGCTGGGTGCGTGGGTACGGCACGGATCGTGCAGGGTGGTGCGGGTTTTGCTCTTCGTGGTATGCTCTGCAAGACATGTCAGCCGGTAGCGTACGCTAAAGTCTTGGTATTGTAGGCACAAGCTCAAGGACTCGGCATATTGGTACCATATGCACTACTCGGTGGGTTAAATGGTGATCACAGCACTTTGGTAATGAGATGAACTGACTGCTCCTTGTCACAGCACGGAATCTCTTGTGCAACCGGAAAACCTTTTGAGACCCCGCAAGCTCGCCGCAACGCCGAAGGTGCAGTCGGCTTTGAAGTTCTCTGTGGATGTTGCAGCCAGTGGGTCTATGTCGGGCGCCTGGATCGCTGGCAGACGCCCTATTACCGGCATGCGTACAAATGCCAGATGAAGAACCAGTTCGGGGTCGACCGGTCTCGCGTCAGCATGCCAAATAGAACTTCCCCGCAGAATATTACTGTCAGTCCGCAATCGAATCCGTACCGTGAGAACTGAGAGGTATACAGGACTGCGGATCCTGACATTCAGATGGAAAATCTTCACTTCCTCATCGGAGGGCTATCTTGACGCACCGCTCCCTGATACCCCAATTCGACTTCGGCGTGGAAATTTGCGGTGAGCTTGGCTCTCGCCACGGATGGATGTATGAACATTGTTTATGTTAGCCGCAGATATAGCTCTGGCTTATGGTGCTTTAATCCGAGAATATGACCACAAGTTGAAGTACAAAATGCCACACTCTGTGTAATTGGGAATCGCGAGCGGAAGTGGTTGTGCTCCAGTAAAAGCCAATGTTGACACTTGGGGCGTGTTAGAGCTTTTGTTGCTGCTCAAGTACGACGTCACCGTGGTTCATGATTTCTGGGACTATGCTTTGGGTTGGTGAACAGATGGAGCACAAGCGTCGTCGGCTTATTTCGCGGTGCCGTAGGTGCAGCAAGGGTCTATTAGTTGGCGAGGTTCAGGGCTGACCAAAGAGACGGACCGCCGCAGCCTTGGCTGAGGTCGTGACTTATCAGCGAGCATCATCTGACAGACGAAGCAGCGGTTCTGTCACGACGCCTTGCAGCCAATCACAACGTTAGGACGCTCCGGTTGCACGCTCACATCAGCTGCACAATCGACGTCATTGGGGTTGGGCAGCTCCCGGCCATCAATGTTTGAGTGGCATTTTCCAGATCTTGTATGCTTGGCAGGCGATTTTAGGCTACATGTACTGTGCACAATTCGCAAGGTTCACACGCACTGTGACGGATGGTGCTGTGGTAGTCCAGTGTCGCTAGGGCATCAGCTTGTAGACGGTTTCCATCCGGATTCCAGGCACGATGCTCTGTGCCGGTCGCATCCAGGAAGCGGGCCAGCAATGGCATTTGCACAGTTGTAGCACCCAGTGGTGACTAAAGTGGTGTGTGACGCAGCCGGGAGCTGCCATGTTGATTGGTCGGCGGCGCTACTGATTGGCCGGGCATGATGAGGAGTGGCACGGCGAGAGAGGTGCAGGCTGGGCTGGTGGAAGGGGAGCCATGGATTGTGCAGTCACGCGTCGAC
>ANSM01001506.1:0-14752 GCA_000347735.1 Cercospora canescens BHU | reverse complement strand
GCCGGTGGCTTCGATGGCGGAGACGATGGCCGAGGGGGCGGCGTTGCCCGTCACGCTGACGATCTGGTCCTGTAAGGATGCGGTGATTTTTTCGATTCCAGGCACATTCTGCTGCAGGGCGGTGGTGATGTCGGAAATGCACGAGTCGCAGGACAGAGGGACGGCGAAGGTTGTTTCGAAGGTGGGGAGCGAGGAAGAGGAGGAGCTGTAGGATTCTGGGTTCCCTGAAGATGAAGTGGTCATGGTGGCTGGTGATGGTATGGGAGAGTGCGTGGAATGAGTTGGAATCAAAGAAAGTTGATCTTCATGTTTCGTCGTGATCAAGACAGGACCTTGGAGGGGTTGACGCAGTGAGGTCAGATCGATTGGAAATCAATTGCCCCACCTCTTCGGCACATACTCCTCCACGATGGCGATGCATCGCGCATCAGACATCGCCCGTCTTTCTACCGTTTCGTGCAAGCCGTGATAGCAATATTACGCGGTAGCGGACGCCGCGGGGTTGGACACAGTATGGTAACACGTCGTACATGCAGATCTTGGGCACATTTATGCAGGAACCGATGACAGAGGAAGCACTTTGATGGACAACATAACATAAAAACCACGGCATTTTCAATTTTTCGTCCGCTATCTGGACATCATAACTTCGTGACATTCTTTTCCGCTTGGCTCATGCAACCGGCGCCGAATCGCTCTTCGCAATATTGGTACATCGTGGCCAATGACATCATTAAAAGGCCGCCGTTCTGTCGATGCCTCCACTCAAATGCCTCCAGCTAGGCTCTCGAAAGCGCAGTCATTGCAAGGTGATGGCTGGCTCTAAGATGAGCGTGGGCAGCTGGCGCACGCACACTTGCCTGGCTCGCAAGCGCACTTCTCATCAGCGCCACCGCAGTTGCATTTGGTCTTCTCAGTGCCTGGAATCTTCTCCAGCTCAGCCTGTTCTGCTGAGACGGCGGGCTTGCTGTCATCTGGGTTCTTGCTGCAGCTGGAGCACGCGCACTCTCCAGGCTTGCAGGAGCACTTGCCTGCGACACTGCCGCAGTTGCAAGCGGTGCGACCTTCTTTGCCCTCGACTGGGTGGTTTGGTGCCTTGCCAGTCTTGAGAGATGCAAGGTGCTTGGCCTCATTGTGGACATCGAGCACCTGTTTGCTACCTTGCTCGTAGAAGGCGCGGACCTTCTGGCCTGTGGGAGTGCCAAGGGCCTTCTCGAAGTACGAGTTGAGGCCCCTCCAACCCTCGTTGGCCTTGGCGGTGATGCCGTACTGGTTGTCGGTGGCCTGGGCCTTCTCCGTCACCTTGTACTTGGTATCGAAGTTCTGGAGGGCAGAGGTGAAGCGCTGGGAGATGCCGTGTTGCTGGTCGAGAGCAAGAGCCTTCTGGATCACCTGATCGCTCAAGTTGTAGCCATGGGCCAGCATCTCGGCTGCCACGCGGGCACGTGGCTTGTCCTCCTGTGCGATATCATCTTCTGAAGCACCTGCCGTCTTTCCGGCAGCGGCCTCGTCGAGCGACTTGCCAGGAGTGACGTGCACTTGCGAGGGGCCGAGCTGGGTGTTGTCGAGGAGCAGGGCTGTCTTTGCTGCCGTCTCTTTCTCGAAGGTGACTGTGGCGGACTGTGAAGCGGATGCGTCATTGGACTCTGGGGTCACGGAGATGGATTGGATCTTGCCGCTGGATTGCACGTCAGTACTCGTGCTCAACAGATCATGGCGTTCCGAGATCCGACTCACCAAAAGCTAAAGAAGTCGCGGACCTCCTTCTCGCTGGTCTGACCGCTGATACCCTGGACGTGGACGGTGTTGGACATGTTGGGTGGTTGTGGTTGTGGTGTTGGTTTGGAGTTGCAGAGTCGAATGTCAAGTGCGAGTCGGATGCAATCAAGTGGGAGGGGGTGTGGAAGAGGTGACGTGTGGGAGTGGAGGGAAGGAGGTGCGTTTATATGCTGGACAGAGACACGAGGCCTTTTTGCGCGAGTGGTCAATGTTGGCACCGAACGCACAAACAGCGCAACTCGATTGAGCAGCTCCCACGTCATGGAGGGGCAAATCACCTTGCAGCCACATGGGCGACTGCGCCACGACGTCTGCGATTCTTCCACGCCCGCCCTCCATCTACACCCTTCCATCGTCCACGCGATAACGAGCAGTTGTGTCGCCTCTCTCGCAGTGTCGCTCTCTCCTAGGCACCGGCTTTTCGCATGCCTTCACCTGCCATTCACTTGTCGCCGAGAGCTGCGCTGCGCCAGAGCATACGCCACGCGCTCCAGGGTGATTGGGTGTGTATCAGAGCTACCATGTCTATCACACCACGAGCGGCACGCCGGACGGAGACGCGATGCGCTGTCTTGAGCAGTGCTTGAACTCGCAGATGCTTGCTATATACATGTCCGCTCGATGCAAAACTCCAACGCTACGAGGTATATCAGGTATCGCGATGACTACAACAATGTGCATGTATCCTTGCCCATTCCAACAAACATCAGCGTTTCAATCACACTCCTGGCCTGGAAGGCTGTAAATTCGCCGGAACTTCACCCGCAGCCTGAGTCGCATAGCCCAACTCGCGGCGTCCGGTGTCTTCCAGCTCACCAATCTCATCACCATCATCTCGCTTCACCGCTCTCGCTGTCTCTCCATGATACGCATCACCATGAGACCCCTGCAGCTCTGGCTTCTCATGCGAAAGAAGTCCTCTACTCGCATCTGATCCATCGAGCTCCGCCTTCGCGTAAGTACCACCACGGTTCCGATCTTTGACATCAAGAAGTTCAGCAGCACCATGGTCGCCTCCGTCACCTGTGTTCGGCAACATTGCCCTCGAGTTGTAGCTCATCTGTTGCAACTCCTCACGTCTTCGTCTACGCCGACGAAGCCAGAACAGTACGCCCGCTATCAGACCCAGCAGCACGACGACCGGAACGACCACTCCAACCGCAATCTTCGTCGTATTACTGAGGCCTCCACCCACCCCCTCCAACGGAGCGTCATGCACCAAAAGCACCGCGGGCGTCGTATACGCCACCATCGTCGTGCCAATGCTCGCGGTTCCTCTGAGCGTGGTATTCGTATGGTTGAAAGTACTAGTCTGTTGCCTGCAAACCTGCATCCTTGTCGATGTGTCCACTCGAGAGTAACACTGCACCAGACCGCCCAACGTCCAAGCATTCGGACAGCAGACCACCTGCGTACCGGGAACATCCACCAGCGCCAGAGGCCCTTGCGCTTTGTTCCATATTCCCACCGTTGTAGGCGCAGGTCTGCTTATCGTTGTCGCAGCTTGCCAGCCAGCGGGACAAGAATAGCCCGGCGAGTAGTAGAATTTCTGCTCGCCGGGAAGGAAGTTATTATCGCCGCCGGCGATGGCGGAAGGGTTCGGCGCGGTGTATGAAGGGTAGCAATCTGAACGAGGGAGATCTGCCGTCCGCGTCCATGCGCAATCGTAGCCCCATGATGTGCGCGCTTGAACGAAAAGGTTGGTGGTGACGGGTGTGTTGCAACTCGCCGGGGGAGTGAAGACGGTGCTGAGCGGACCTAGGTTGCTCCATGTTGCGGTGTAGGAGACTGTGACATCCTGGACGATGGGATATGAGAAGACGGCGGAGTAGGCACTCAGTGTGGTGGAGGCCATGGTCATGCGCGCATGAGGCAGATAGCTGTCCTTTCGTCTCAGCCTGCGCGCACTTTGAGTGCGTGGGACTGAGAGGTGTTGATTGGGATCATAAAGGACAGCGCGCCGCGAACAGCCTTCCCAAGATAGATTGCTGTCCAGCCATACTGGGCTTGGAGCAGGAGGGGCTGTGTGCGAGCCGTGGCATAAGGATGTGTTTGTCCAATAGCAGGACGCACTGGCGGGAGGCGGAGCTTCGAGGCGTCCTTGGAAAAAAGTGAAATGTTGATCTGCCAATGTGGCTTGAGACGGATGCGACAGTCATGTGAGTTGTCCCTCTACTCTTGCGAACAGACAAGAACGCTTCACACATCCAGCTCTCAGATAGCTTTACAGCAACCCATTCGGCCACGGCGTATCCCTCGACCCGGCAGCCCAGTTATCATGAAAACCATCCTCATAACGAATCTTCGTTTCGCTCAAGTCGACGCCGTCTTGCGGCTGGTCAACAGTAGCCAAATTCACCACGAAGAAATCATGGCGTTGACCTTCCCATTCATAGTAGCCTTCCTGCCAGACGTGGGTGCCGCACTCTTTGCAGAAGTATTTTGCGCCTGTCTTCACATTCGGCGCATAGTTACCCAGGGCTGGATCTTCTCTAGAATCGGGGCTGATGAGGTGAAAGTCTTTCGAGAGATTCTCGAGACTGTGCAGAGTGTATCCCAGTTTTCTACAGCATGGCTGAGCGCATGTTCGGTATTCGGTAACCACTCTACTTACTGGCAAAAGGTGCAGTTGCAGCGATTCGCGTTCAAGGGAAGAGAAGAGGTATCGAATGTGTATTTGATGAAACTTTGCAGGTCATAGAAGTGTCAGTCCACCCATGCAGTCACTTTATGGCAGACAGGGACATACCCGCAGTGACAACCGCCTTTGATGCTCCTCTTTTCTGAAGTGGCTTCCTCTTCCTGCTTTTGCTGCTTTGTGGACTGCTCAATGTCTTCCTCGGCAGCGCGCTTCTTGCTATCGCTATCGCTTGCCATGGCCAAGATTGCAGTCCAGATCAAGTCCAAGTGCCTGTGCTGTGCGCACAACAAGGGAAGAATGCCGCATTCTTATGCTTCTCCAGCAGCGGTGAAACAGCGTGGAGAGAGAGCTTCAGCCTTTAGGCAGCTATCCCAATGGCTCGCGCTCCTGTGCGCCACATCTCCCCTCTTCGGATCTGTCGCTGAGAAGTCTTCTGATTCCATCGCAGGCGCGAAAGCGATGCTCAATGCAGCATCCGGATCTGCCTGACGCGTCCGGTATGTGCCGCAAGGTTACACAGTTGAGCTCGGAGGATTCCTTTCCGCCAATAGCTGAGCTCGTCATCACTCTGCAAGACATGCACTGCTCCGTACTAATGAATTGCTCACTGCTATACCGTAAGGTTGCGTTGCGAGATGAGACTGCCGAAGCCATTGATGAGCAGCGGTCTTGGCAGGTAAACCTTCTTGCGTTGCAACTTCTGCTCCCTCATCCCGGCCTTACTCCTTCATCAAACGGCCAATGGATACAACGGAATGCTGCGTTTGCTGACATCACAGGATTCCAATTATGTCCTTGACGTAGAATCTCAAGAGCACGGATCTTCAAACAGGGCTGCAGAACGGCCATCACAATGTTCGCCTTGTCCGTCCCAACAGCCTGGACATTTGCACCTTCCAGAACAAAAGCCAGCATTGTCTTCTCTTCTGCGGATGGACCGCGCCGTGGAATGCGCACGCGAGGTCTGCTGCGAACAGTCACCTCACAAAGACCAATTGTTCGGGTATGCCCCACACATTCCTCGCTACCGACTGCAAGCAACTGGAACAGATCTGTGTACTTCCCTAAAGCATGGTCGAGTTCAGTCTTGTCAATCAGTCGCTCGGGTACATTCGACTTCACTCTTTGGCGGCTTGTCCGTCTAGCTCTAGACTCCTGACGCACTCACGGAGAGCGACAATGAGGTCGGCAACCATATACCTTCGTCAGTGTTACGTGCTAGGTGTCGTGATGCCGAGCGAATATTTGCCTTCAGCTGTCTCCTGAATCCGTATCTACAATTTGACCACTTGCACTGTGATTTGGCGGAGAAAGTCAACCTTTGAGCCGGGCCACTTTTTCCGAAATGTCAGTGAATACTGGAAAGCAACTGCATTGGACGCAGCGCATCGCGCTGGTCAGACACAACCTACATGCCGCAAGTCGAAGTGGAGATTTTGGCTTCTTCAAAGCACTGCAAGCTGCGGGCATGTTGGAGGGCACGAACCATTTCGCAAGTCTTGCTGCGACACTCGGAGACGAAGCGGACACTGTTATGGCTGCGATGGATAACTTGAATGGTGGCATGGCATTCACTCACCAGGATGCGTTTCGCAACGTCTACGATAACATCAAGGACAACATGAGAGACGAGATCACCAAGGAAGCAGACAAGTCCAAACTCTACGTCGATATAGCAATGCAGAAGAACATGGCTGGTATGGCAATCGACAAATTGTGCAACTCTGCCATCGCACTCATCAATCAGCAGCCTGCTGCTCAGGCCCAGGATCAGGCCGCAAATGTTTTCGTCACTGGCGTCACTCTCATTGCGGACTGTGTCGAAGTGGTGATTAAACAGCTAGACACGATCGACCAAAAGATGGACGACTTCATTCGCCTCGAAGAAAGCTGGAATATCGTCAAAGCCTCGGTGATTTCTGCCAACGCAGGACTTAAAGGTGTCTATTACATGCTTGATGCACCGGAGCCGCGCGAAACCACGCGATCGCCGAGTATAGCCAGTGCTGGCAGCTCAGTCTTCCGGAGACTTTCAACTGCGTTTCAAGGAGCACAGTCGTCGGGATCAGCCATTCGCGCATCGAGTATCGCTAGTGCAGGGGCTGCGCCGCCGGCTACCTATCGCGCACCTGCATATGTGCGTAACAGTGTCTGTACTGGATGTCCTACCAGTCTGCCATCAACCGCAAATTCAGCAGCATTCAATCTCAATTCCTTCAACAGCAATGCCTTCGATAAAAACATTTTCAACAGCAGTCACAAAGCACACAAATTGAGTACCATTCCCCATACACCACACTCCGAGGAACACGACCCCTTCGACACGGAAGATATGGAAGACGTTCCGCCTGTGCCTGAGCTACCCGTAGCACTCAAGCCTGGTCCAGGAAGCGTTCCAGTCTCGTGACTCGCTGGAGGCGCGTGGGAGGAGCAGGACGAATTGGTGGGAAATGAAGCCATGACGAGATTGGATGGATACATAGAGATGAACGAACTGTACATGCAGGTTCTCTGCACGTAATCTAGCTGCCTGTATATACATAATTGAACAAAGATGCACACATGAGCGCGCGTTACTTCACTCGCAACTTCTTCTTACGTAATACGCTTCCAGCATCAAAGTGCAAACTCGACTTTACTTCAACTTCGGAACCACAACGGAAACACCTTCTTCATTCTCAACGCCATCAACCAACAGACGGAATGGCTCCGCACATCTCAAAACGCGATTCCATTCGCTTTCCCGCAACCGCGGACCCCAAAGAACCCACATCAACGCTCGTCCTCACCTCCAGCGGCAACCGTTTCGTGGACATCAGAATCCTGAAAGAAGGTCCCGGACTCATCCCGCAACTCGCAAGAGACGCAGGTAAAGTTGCAACGGAGATCAAAAAGCCCAGATCGAGAATCTCACTTCCCCGCTAATCTCTCCCCGCCAGGCCTCCTTCCTCTCGCGCACCTCGACTGGGCGTTCGCAGGCACTTCATCTTCAAGCAAGAATCGCGATGGAAACTTTCAGTCCGTCTGGAAGCACTGGGTCGATTCTCGGACTCTGTATCCTGAGAATGTGTCTGACTCGGGTGTCATGGATCCGATGCCGGATGGGAGGACGTTGGAGAAGGGCGCTATGCCTGATCCTGAGACGGGCAGAGTGGTGAGTTACGAGGAAATGTGGAGGGATGTTGAGGCTTCGCGGTGCGGGGAGAAGGATGATGGGGTGAAGTGTGTGGTTGTGCAGATGGAGTGTGAGACGGGTGGGGAGAAGAAGGATAGAGCGAGGGGCATGGTGATTCGGTTGGGGCAGTTTTGTCAGGGGGTGGTGAGGGTTGGGGAGGCGTTTGCGTTGGAGAGGTGGGAGTGGAATGAAGGGGATGAGAAGGATGGAGGTGGATGGAAGAGGGAGGTGAGAATGGGAGATTTGTTCTTGCCGTGTGGACCCGCGATGGAGCATTTTGCTAGGCTAAAGGTGGGTGGCAAGATTACGCATGAGGGTTTCGAATGGCAGGTAGTCGAGCTGGAAGAGAGGCTGTGAGAGTGTGTTGACGTTACGGAAATTCAGCTCTATGCTACACTACGCTTTGGGGATATCACAAAAGAAGACAAGCGAACGCTATAGAAATGATGCAAATCGTAGACGAATGCGTAGCACGATCCGAGCCGCCAGTGGCTATCTCGATTATGCTGGGCTTTTCACTGGACGTTTCGACGGGGTTCTCGTTAGAGTCCTCGTTGGCCATCACGCTTGTTTCCGCGCTGGCCTGCGACGCGGTAGAGCTGCTGCTCACAGCAGTGGTGGTTCTCATTTCGTGATTGCTCGTCTGGCTCTGTTCCTGTAGCATAGAAGAGACGGCCAGTCGAGGAAGCCCGTCGCTCATCATTGCATGAATCTCATAGGACTCGACGGTCGCTGCGGCGCCCATGTGAATGGTCACTGTCGTCTGTGCATTGAAAAGTACTTCATGATCCGCGGCCGGGCTTGCCGTGAGCGTCATGGTATTCAATGTCAAGATGGCATTGGCGTTGTGCATTACGACCGGAGGCGTTTGAGCTGACGGGGCCTGATCTGGAGGGCGAGCGGCAGGCTGCTGGGCGGCGGGCGCATGGTCATTTGATGTCGGGCTTGCTTCAGAAACTGCATGGACTGTGAAAGCAGTTTGTGCATTCTGGAATACATGCTCGCCTCCAGCTGCAGCGCTTGGCGTAAGTGTCCACGAGTCAACTGTGATGGCCTTGACTGGTTCGCCTGGTGCTGGAAGGGTTAAAGTCATCTCTGCATCTTGAAATACAACGCCGGTGACATCAGATTGTGCGGATTGCTGGGTGAGTGTTACCGAACCGATCGCGAGTATAGGGGCGGAAGGTCGTTGCTCAAGCTGTCCAAGACCCTGACTATGGTTCGTATCTTGATGAATTGGGGCATGTGATTGCGGTGGCACCTCAGCATTTGAATCGCCGTTAGCCCCCGACTCATCACTGTTAGAGTCATGTGATGGTCGACTAGGGCTAGCCGGAGAGCTGTCCTCATGTTGCATCGGTGGTGTGGAGGGACTGTCATCACTCTCGCCGTTGGTGGGCCGCAAGGTAGAAATCGGCACCGAGCTTGCAGTTTCGCGCAGCTGAGTGGTCACTGGTTGCGCAGGAGTCGCAGGTGTGGGAGTTGGGTCATCCTTTCGGGTAGTTGTTGCAGCAGGAGTCGCTGGTCGCGCGTTGGGGAGCGTGGGTTTTGCCGCAGCGGCCTGTTGGATAAGAGCTATAGGGGGGTCCCAGATCCCGAACTGCAACCAGCATGCGTTGGTACCATAGAGATCATGCAGCTCCTTGGTGAATACTTCTTCTTCGATGATGTATGGTTCGTAGTCGTTTAGAACTGTCCAGCTCTGCACCTCTGTTCCCTTGACAGCAGCCGTATTGGTGAAGTACTGCATCCACTTTTGGGGGCCATGGAAGTATGCTGCAGCTGGCACGTTCTGGTAACAATTCTGATCCTGCTGAACGTATTGCATTGTGTAAGTCCCGTTGCCCGAATCACACATCCAGTTCAAGTCATTGTAGTCGAAAGGATAGCGAGGAGCGCCTCCACCTGAATCTCTACGAATGCTTGACAGATGATCTGGCTGCATGGTACGGATCGTCTTCGCGATTGTCGGCCCACGCCCGTCCGCGCGGTGTACATTAGTGTACACCGTAGCAAACATAGGAGATGTGATTGTGACGCCGTCGGCGACTATCGTGTTGGGTCCGTCACCGGTGCGTGTACCAGGGATTGTCTCAGCTGTCTGCTTGACGCCCTCTTCGTTGGCTTTGTAACAGAATAAGCTATTATCTGTGGACTCCTTCACCTGGACAGGCCAATACAGCAACTGGGCGTGGTCAGCCATGACCTCATTCATGAAACTGCCTATTGTTCAACGGAAGAAATTAGGCATGAGTACTGATTTGCGTCTGTGGAGGAACCTCATACCATAGCCTTCCAAATAGGGTGGCTGGCACCACACTTTTTCTGTGGGGATGGCAGTGCCGGAAGTAGGGCATGGCGGTTCATATAGTGTCTGGTTGGTATAGAGCACTTTGAACTTGGCAGTATTGAACCAGTCATGCAACTGTGTACACTCTTCTGCTCCAATGGTGCATGGAGGTGGCGTTGGGTACGGACCAGAGAGATGCGTGATGGTTTGCGTGTAATAACTTCCAGCAATGGTGCTCGAAGACAAATAGAGTCCTGACCCAATTGCTCTAGGATTGCCATCGCACAGAGTAGCTCAGCTGGCTGCCATCACCGCTCCACCAAGATTGGCCATGGTAGCGGGGGCCGTGAGGGTCCATGTAATCTCGTAGAACTCTGAGTGGTAGCCTATCGAATACGTCAACCACAAGATGCTCACGATTGTCGTGTGACACTTACTCGTTTCTGCTGCGTGTTTGGTGATATAAGCCTGAGAGGCGTTCAACCAAAAAATAGTTTTGCTTGGCAGCTGCTCGCAGCAGCAAAACCTTGCGTTGACCCAGCGGTTTTACTGGGCAAGATGGTGCCGTTTCCTTGAGAAATCGTGCCATTCTGTTTTGCAATAAAGAGAGTGGGGGAAAGAGATGACGACGACGATGAAGACGTCGATGACGATGACGGCAATGTTGATTCTGGAGCATGAGAAGATGCTGTTGCAGCGGCTCCGATTATTGTTGTGTGCGGGCTTGTTGCACTGCTGGAGCGGTGCGTGCTCTGGCTTCTCTCCGAGGACGGTTCTGCGCTGCTAGTCTGGCCAAGGCCCTGTAGGATGAAATCGGCCACATGTGCAGCTGAAGTTGTCGATGTTGTTGAAATTGTGGATATCTTTGAAGCGCTGGAGCTAGAATCGCTGCTTAATGCAATTGTGGCATTCGTGATCGTGCCATTACGCGCTTTGGGAGACACGGCAGACGCGCAAAGAGGGCCCAGTAAGGCGATTACGCGCCACGACATTATTGAAGCCTGAGACTGCAGGGACAGGACGAAAGGAGCGTCACCTTGACCGCTAGGATACCGTCGGCCTTACTCTGAGCGGGAGTATCTTCTATAAGCATTCTGCCTGGACCAGTAAATTACTTGCTTCTGCACTCAGCAGGATCGATCGCCTCTGGGCGCATTTGTCCCACTGCGACTTTATTAGCGAGTATACATAGCATAGTTCAAGCCGTCCAGCGCCTGGATATTTCCGCATCGATCCTTCGAGGCGTTCAGTACTGTCGGCTAAGCTGTGAAGGTCTCTAGTGTCGAAATGCTAAATCCTGCACACGCCCCAAGTAGGAAAAGCTGCAATGAGCTATTCCATGTACAGCAGTGGTGAGTGACGAACAACATGCGCCCTGCATGTAGTGTGTCAGTGGCTCACTGCCGAACACGTTTCTCATGCTTGCGGCGAGTTGGAAGTTGGCGATCCCGCTCGTTTGCAGTTCGATTAGGCACGACGGGATGAAGGACAGAGTTCTGGAGTGGTAATATAGAAATGGCTGGGTTGGTTGTAAGCCGGAAAATTAATTCGGCCGCTCGTTGGATCCTCAGGCATCCCAACGGCTCTCTTTGTCGCCAACCACCAGCCTTTGCAGTCGTTCGAGACAATCCGCGACGCGTCATCTCGCGGCTACCACTTCATTTGTGGATCTCGATGCAACACGTCCAAAAACCCATGTGAAGGACTCCCAACGCCATTCTTGAGCCACAGAAGACCATGCCGTTGCTTCCATCCTGAGCGAAAGGACAGGATCTGCATTGTGCCTGACCACAGTAGCTGCGGATTTGGTCACGCGAGCTTTCGACTCGTAGCAGAAGGAACTCAGGCGAAATTTATTTCGACAACATGTGTAGCCACTCACTCAAAGGTCGCCAGGCACGTGACACTTGTTCTTCAGGTGCGCGAATCGCCTTGCAGTTGAGCAAGTCAGAGCCACATTTCATGGGGGCTCGATGTCTCAGAACTCAGAAAAACATCCGCCGCGGCTTGAGAGATGCTCTCATGGAGAAATTACTGTCTTTCTGCTTGGACAAAGCTGACTATGCGGGTGACTTGAAACGCGTTCCCCTACATTCCTCAATGGGAATCCGGGGCGGCTGGTCTCTAAGACAGTGACATTGTCGACTAATACGAGTATATAGGGAGTGACTACTCTTGCAAGTCCTCGAACCAGCTCAGACGACCCTGCTATACTCTTTCCGCTTGATCTCTATACACAACAATGACAGACGCTATAAGCATACCTCAAAGCGGCTCAAGGCCCTGCGAATAGGGAAAGGGCTTTCGTTGTCCGAGTTCCTTTGCTGAAGGCACGATAGCCCAGCGTTCAATGCTCTGGTTCGACAAGGACATCACTCGCGCGACAAAGCCAGAAGGAAGGACAACGCCTGATCTAACAAAGGCTATTTTCTTTGCCATCTGGATATACAATGCAGTCGCGCTCATTGTCAGGCTGGACAAAGCGTCTTTGGGAGCAGAGCATTGAGATAAATAATGCATCCACACGCTCGACATGGCTGCAAGTCATCAACACACACTCGCAGCTTCCCAATACAAGCAGACTGGAAACTTCACATCTTGCTGGACAAGATTCGTCACAAACTCATCCAAACTTATAGACCTTTTACACAAGCACGCACAACAATGCCTCCACAAGCCAAGCACAATGTCCAACATGACAACAAGTCAGGTACGCTAAAGAAAGCATGGTTGAAGCAAAGGGGCAGACGCGAAAATTTGACGACTGAGCAGATTCTTGCGGGCGATACTAGGTGCATAAGCTGGGGCAACCTGCTCCAGCTTCTGGAAGTCATGGATCCGCGTGAGATTCGGGAGAAAGCCAACCGCGATCGTGGGCTGAAAGACGAGGTCACGGATAACATGCTGCGTAGCCGATGCCGCGTGGCACTGGATCGAATGGCCACCGTGACCGGCAAACACACTGCAACTCGGCTTGAATTCCTGTTGAACGATCGGCGTAACAGGAATGGGCTCAAGCCGTTAGGTCCAGCATGGTTCCCCCACACTGCCTCTGCTACACGGGATCTGAGGGATCACTTGGCCCAGATGCGCGAGAACAACCCTAAGCTCATCAACCCGGACCAGGATGCTCCGTGGGACCCAGTCGACCCCAGCCTACGGAAGGTCGAAGAAATCAAGCCTTGGGTCGACTTCTCTATATATAACCGCCATCCATTTGGAACAGCGCAATCGCAGCAAGGTCAATCGACTGAGCCGCAAACCGCGCCGACTTGTGATGCTCGTGCACGAATGGTTGCGCCAGGCTCCAAACCAAAAGCCGACAAGCTGCCCGAGACGTTCTTCACGTCGTTTCTGAAAGAAATGGACAAGAAGCGACCAGCTCCAGTGAAGCACGAGCGAGATGACGGGCAATAAATATGGAGATTCTTGGGACGAGCTTTTCTGGAGTTAACCTCGAGAGTGAGTGGTTTTCCCAGGCACGCCATTGCCGCTCAAGTCTATCCCTCTCATCATTTATTGACAAATTATGCCTCGTAGTGAAGCTGGACTTCACTCATCGACTAATAATATATTCTTTTTTGAACCCCACTCCATACTGTCCTCACTTTTCATATTAATACCGGATCACTTGTGCCGTATGTTGCCTGCATGTGTTGTTCTCAAATCTGAACATCCTATGACCACAATGCTTGCGACTCAGCGCCTTGGTCACTCGACAGTGAGAGCCGCACCCGCGTTGTGGCCACTCCACTCGGGACGCGCTTGCGCAGAAGAGATGTGCAATGCCGCTGTTGCGCGGGGTGCGAAAGCATGGGCAGCAAGCGACCATGTGTATATCGCGACTTGCGCACGACGTGTGTCAGATCTGAACGCAGAGGGCCAGTGCTGCCACACATACAGAGGGGGTGGAAAATCATAAATACCCCTGCCTAGCGTTGTGGATTGAGCTATACCATTCTGAGTCAGGCCTTTCACGTGTTATCTTGTCGTGGTTATTACTTTCTCAGCCTGTACCTAGTTAGTCTCTGTTATAGCTCGAGGCAAGGTATTTATAGAGTTTAAGAAGAGTTAAATCTAGATCCTTTTAAAGTATACTTACTAGCTATTATAGCAGATTACGGATACCTTTAGAATAAGCAAGAGTATGATTTAATAAGTACTATTTTGAATCGAACGAGCTCTATAGATACTACCTCGTTATAGTAGACTAGTTATAATAACTATATATAAGCGATAGAGACTAGTTAATTACCTAATAGCTAATACTAGATATAGGCGGCTTAGGCTTAACTAGATTGCCTACCTTAAGAAACTAAACTACTATATCTAAACTATTAGAAGGGCTTTAAAAAGAGAGAGTTACTACTATCGAATTATAAGGAAGAAGCCTCTTTTAATAGAGATATATAAATAATAGCGATTAGTATAGGCTCTAGCCTATATAAACTAGATAGATAGGTAGTAGTAGCAAATTATATAGACAGATAAGGCATTATTCTACTATAGTTACTTTAGTTAGGTTTATATAATATATAGAGTAGAAGAGGCCTACTATAATAATTACTTAATTTTATAGTTTAGAGGATATTTATTCTATATAATATAGAAATATATTAACTTAGAAGGTATCTCTAAACTATATATCTTTAATAAAGGTAGTATAAATAGCTAGGTTTACTATAATTAGATTATATTTCTACTAGTAAAAGTAGCTTAGAGATATTAGAATACCTCTCTATTCTAATAATAATCTATTATTATTAAGATAGATCTTTAGTCTATACTATAAGAGTTAGTATTAATAGATAAACCACTACATACTACTATAGCGAGCCTAGGGCCCTGCGTGGCAGCGTGCGGCGAT